>JASAMW010001817.1:0-13169 GCA_030247985.1 Epsilonema sp. ZAB3_2 | reverse complement strand
ACTTTGAATGTCGTTCAACCACCAGGAGAATGTTCATTACGAGTTTGCATGTGTTCGCTCTCGTTTTTTGCGCACATTGCGCGCCCGTACTGTACACCGTATACGAGTGTCTGTCTGTACTCTGTTCACATACAGATCTGTACATGCAAACTGACACAGGAAAGGAGTAAAATATTTTACTGGGAATATGCTGTTTCTTGCTTTTTCGGTGTGAAAAGTAGTGGCTACTTGAGCTTCTACCAGAGCTTTATCTGTTTCTATCGTTGGATTGAAACTTGGAAATAACTGTATGTGTATAGTATACATACGTATGTGCACTGTGCTTATTTTGCCCTACCAGTTTGGCGACAATATGGATGCAGAAAGCGGAGAACAAATGGACCCGCAGCAGCAGCAGCAATCTGCTGCATATGAGAAAGGATTCAAAGACGCCATGAATGCCCTGAAAGCCAAAGGTGTGATGGGGAAGAGGAAGAAAAGCATGGACACAGCGGCAAAGGTATGTTTGTTCTCGTGCGTAATAATTGACCAAAAAGCCCATAGATCCTTGTTTAGCTGTCCCAAAGTTTTCATGAAACAAGCGTCACGGTTGTTCGACCAAATAAGGCCGCAGATATTTTCTGCTAATGGCGGGCTAATTTGTCAAAGCAACTGCATAGTAAATTTTATTGTTCCCAATGACAATAGCTTGGCTGATTTATTTCATAAGTACAGATTTTGTCAATTTTTTTCAGGAAAGGCTTTTAAAACGAACCAGAGCTTTGTGCAAATCTGCGAAGGAGTATGAAGAAGACTTGGGTGTTGAAGTGACGGTGATTTTCAAACCTGTGAAAAAGGAGGAAAATCTCAAAGTCTACAATTCCACTGATGGAGAAAAAGCAGAAGCTACTTTCACTGTCCTCAATTCGCTCAACGATTTCCATGAGCAAAAGAAGATCGACTTTATCAAAGATACCTATTTCCAGGTAGTATTATTGTGCTGCTGCAATGTTGTAATAGTGGTGCTGCTGTACTAGTGGCAATGATGGGTTTGTTTGGAGTATGGACATTTCCATCACGCACAATTCTAAAAGGACCAGTGGGTATTTATGTTTATTTTTCGCGCAGGGTTACGGTCTCCCTTCGGATAAGAAGAAGAAGCACTCAATTGCTCATCCATATTCAGCAAGTCCAGATGTCGCCATGCCCGTTGATGATGCAGGAGCAACCGTCACCACATCTGGAGCAGCAACGGCTCTCTCTCTCTTTGAACCGAGTACCTCTGCTGCCACCTCTCAGCCTTTTGCCGAACCGTTGCCAGCAATGAATGCCATTCTGCCTGTGTAAGAAAACATCTCTACTGTAAACCATGAAATTTTCGAACGCACAAATATTTCGAACAGAGAGGGGGTCGCTTGGTTCGAACACTCTCATTTTCGAACACACTGCTCAGGCTGTATACATAGTAAACAAACAATAGCAATACTATTGGTTCGAACCATCTTATTTTCCAACACATACTGTAATGTTCCGTAGATAGCCCCATGGGGTTATGCAAATGGTAACGCCGAATAGGGGGCTATACACGAGAGGGGGTTATACACGATGGCGCTATTTACGGAACATTACAGTATTTTTGTTCAAATTGTTCGCAAATAACATGCGTTCGAATATTTCATGGTTACAGTATGCGGGAGGCCTACATTGTGACAAATTGGGCAACACAGAATCCACTACGGTAGTTGCGCAGGATAATTTGGGCCAAGGGGTAATTCGGGCCATTTCTTGCTGGGCAAGGCGAGAAGTTTCTTGCACTCTCATCTGTCTGAAGGCTGCTCAGTTATCGCAGAGGTGACCCCAATTCGTCTCAGCCCGATTTATCCCATTTAACTTGTTTTCGCCGACTGTCTGCAACACCGCTCATTCAAATAGCATCAGTGAAATACAAACACATGAATTTAATTGTGTTGCTCTTGCAATAGGTGTTTCCTGACTGAGGATAACGAATCGAGACCATCTTCATCCAGTTCAGCTCTCAGTGAGGACGCAACACTTTTGCGTACTATGAGTGCGTACAAGTATTGAGAAGGTAGGAGTCGGAAAGAGTCAACTCTTTGCATTATTCGACATTAGGATGAGCTACCGTATTTTTGGGTGTATATCCCCAGTGTATAACCCCCATTGGCAAAACATAATTTTTGCCCAGTGTATATCCCCACTGGAAGTTACCCAGCCTACGTACCTATGTAAGCTGATCATAGCTATAGCTACTCCTACACTAAGCTACTATGCCTATAAGCTTAGCTGAGCATGTCTTATACTGGAATAACCCTGTTTTGACCGGGATTATGCCCTAAAACACTTACTTTTGACCTCAAAAACATGTCTCTACTCACCTCTCAAAAACATAAACTTTGTCCCATATTTATCCCCCCCATTGTATATCCATCCCCCCGTGTATAACCCCCATCAGACCTCTCGATTTTTGTGGGCTATACACCCAAAAATACGGTATGTATCTTACTAATGCTCCAACTGCACAAGCATGATGACACGCATCACCATTCACCAGTTTTGATCATCAAACTGCTCTACTACTGTGGCTTTGTTGTTCAAGGTGTCATGAAAAACAGCGTGTCTCGCAGTCAACAACATTATTCTTCAACATCACTGCATCAGGATATGAGCTCTGGAGAGTGGAGAATTTTGATATACAGAGTGTCTCAAAATAAACCGAACACTTTTCCGTGCATGTAACTCTGGAACCACACGTTAGATTTTTATGCGGTTTCTTGTATTTAGTAGCCAAGGCTTCAACTTAGATGTGTACAAAATTTCAGTAACTTGGTCCACATACTTCAAGAATTACGACCGTTTGAATCTTGAAGCTCAAAATCGACGTTTCTTCTTTCGTATGGAGAAAAATTACGGTCTTATTTCTCAAGATACCTTGTTCCATGCGTTTGCTATGCTGCTACTGGGGATAATGCATGATATACACTTTTCCTAGCATTTTGGGACATCTTTTTTCATTACGAGACTAATTTTATTTTGGACTATGCACAGGAGGCCCCTAAATCGGCACTACCAATTCGAACAACCCTCGTTTTTGATCGCCGGAGAAAGGATGTGTTTGAGCAGCTTCCACTGGACCTATGAAGCTATAATTTTGTACACATCTAAGTTGAAGCCTTGGCTACTAAACACAAAAAACCGTATGAAAATCTAACGTGTGGTTCCAGAGTTATATGCACGGAAAAGTGTTCGGTTTATTATGAGACACCCTGTAGTGTACGTAATGAAAGTCTATGATGAAAAAAAGTATTGTGTTCAACATACGTACAGTACCTACTTATTTTATTTTTCTCCATGGTTGCAGTAAAAAAATGTGAACAGTGACAGCGTTATGTACACAAACTGGAACACAGACAAAATTATAGTGGAAGCTAAAGTTTCACAAGACTGTTTTACACATCACAGAAGCCGTTCTAAGGAAATGGCAAACTCGTCTTGCATACATACCTACTTTGAACTTATAGTTTACGTACACTACTGGCCACGGTCGCTATTGCCAGCCATATGATACGTACGCAGTACGTTACAAAGCTGCATTCACAAGCAATAACTACTGTTTGGGGTTGGCACCCAGGGACTGAATGAAGGTAGGAGCGCCACGATACTCATGGTCGGTTGGTTTAAAAGTCACATCCTTCGTGGCCATGACTTTTCTGAGTGCCGGTCCATAACTGACTCCACTCGTCTTGCCAGCTGTCATACTTTTGGCTTGCGAAAAGAGACTTTCGACGCTGGAGCCAGTGATACGATGGGCAATAATGTAGTAGCCAGGATTCTGATCAGTGATGTTCTTGACCAGGGCAAAGAAACCAGAAGCGCTTAGCCTTAATAAATCCTGAAAGCACATTATGATTATATGCATGAGTAAGCTAGAGAGTGTTCCAAATGAAACACCACACATCTTCATGCTACTGCTTACCATCCTATTATAGTCTACTTTACCCAGGTTTGCCAAGCCATGAATCGCCGTTCTCTATTTGACGTCGGCCGAAAGTCGGGACACTCCGAAGTGAGTTTGTCAAACCAGCCACCCAGAAAGGTAAAGCCAGATTTTATGTGCTTCATTGGGATGGAATCGGTGCTCTGAATTCGTATGTGAGACATGAAGCCCTCCACCCAAATATCATGGCCCGCCTGAAAAAGAGTCATTGCCAAGTCAGAAGTTAAGAAAATCACCATCTCTGGTCACATTTGAAATGGATAAAAAGTACGTTCAGTTGGATACAGGCCAGTTGCGCTATGAAATTATAGGTGGTCACGGGCTGACCCATCTGCGTGTCACTTTTCAGCGCATTTTTATGCAAAGCTCACACCACCCACAACTGCCAGCGCAACTTATGCCATTTTATGCAAATACATACTTAGGTACTACTATACCTATGTCTGTATGTACGTACCTTCAAAAATTCCAGCGTCTGCTCGTCTTCAGCCCTTTCTTTACAGTCGTCCAGTTTGTTCACATGCTCCGCCATCTCTGCTATCACAGGTGGCGTCACAAAGATTTTGGCCGGATGAACGCTGAGCTTTGTCCATGCATCTCTGCAAGCGCAGTAGTGAACAGTCGATTGCAAGAAGGACCTACTTATTGTCCATCTGTGATCACTTTTGCAGCAAGTTTTAGTACCGGTATTGCAGAAAAAACTGTATTTATACCTGTCGATGTATGACTGGCAGAGTCCTTTTATTTGAGTCCCTTGATGTTTTCGGCGACGGTCCACCTCTCTTCCATACTGCCTACGCAAGGACTCCCAGCCAAAGTACGGAGCCGTGGGCTCCAGCTGAAGCCGCTTGGCACCATCTGCTTGCGAGGCGTGAAGAACATTGATGAAATTCTGTCAAGCATATGCATAATTGTATAGCAATCTTCGTTCGACCAAAGCTAACTGTATGTACCACTGTTCATCAGTAATGTAGACTAGACAGACACCCAATTTTGTACAGCGCGGTGTACATACCTTCAGCATGTGAGATGTGCAGGGAATGACAGCCACTTGGATCCGTGTGTCAAATGGATTTGGAAACGAGGCATTGACTGCACAGGGCAACGGGCTGTCCGCATCAGGATTAGAAGTACCGATGGCGCCCTTTCCATAACCACACAGCTTCTTGAACAGCGAAAGATTGGACGATGCGCCATCTCCAATGACTCCGTGCACCTCCAATTTGTATTGATGAAAAGCCTGCAAAAAATAACAGCTCTAACACACCGCACGTGCTGCAATAATTACTGTATTTCTATTCTGAAGAAAATGTCATTGAAGAAACTGTACCGTCATTGTGTCATAGAGACAGCGAAGGACTAGGCTCATGTCACACGTTCTAGAAACGAGCCAGTATGGTCCAATGATATCGGTCGCACTCGTAACATCTACAAAGCGTGAAGCTTTACTCAAGTTACCTCAGGTTCAAAATTTTAATTTCATATGCATGTGCACAGAGCATGTAAAAATGCTGCCAAATTACTGTACCTCGCCACAGAAACTGCAAGGCATACTCCGCTCCTTTCGATGCCCGACCAATATAATCCTAGCAAAACACAACGCACTAAATTCTTTGTCCCTATGCAACACCATACCAAAATATAAATAAAGGACAATCTCCCGTAGGACTATAGTCATCTGTACATACAGTAAACCATCCTGTTCCAGTTAGAAATTGCCCAAAGTTACCTCGTAGAGATCAAAGAGTGACGAGCGCTGCTGTTCGCCTAGCGCTAAGCCAATAATCTCGTGGTTCCTTGAGTTCCAAATCACTTTGGACACAAGCTTCACCTCGTCAAACACCATGATTCCTAATCAGCAGAATGACCATAAGAATACCATCTTTATAATGCGCAAAAATAGCAAAATGAGCATAATACTGGTGATGTTTGCGCACAATGGTTACTGTAAAGGTCGGTGTATAGCCCGATACCATGTATTGCCCAATCCCATGCATAGGCCGCCCAATTTGGCTTATATTGCACTGTTGGGCCGTATATAGCCCGATATCGGGCAATGCAAAGAACTGCGTTCACAGGGATTTATTTGCACCTTTGCAAGCCAGGAAACCACGGATTGTTGTCTTTGAAGCTGAAAATAGGTTGTCAATGGAATACGAAATTATTAGCAGTTTGGATCATTGCTGTTGGAATCTGGGATCGGTCTGGCATGTGAGCACAGCAATTGAAAATGGCTATCACTGCCACGCGAAGTAAAGCTTTGAAACGATCAGTGGTTTTCCAAAATACCAATACAGGGGACCATTCAATCCCACGATAACATTTAG
The DNA here is from genome assembly GCA_030247985.1 of Epsilonema sp. ZAB3_2. Classification (NCBI taxonomy): domain Eukaryota; kingdom Metazoa; phylum Nematoda; class Chromadorea; order Desmodorida; family Epsilonematidae; genus Epsilonema; species Epsilonema sp. ZAB3_2. Next base: position 6,848 of record JASAMW010001817.1, on the reverse strand, counting down.
GGGTAAAATTGGAGTAAAACTAAGTAGCGGTCAAAAGTCCCTTGTATTGCCCGATCCCGTGTATAGCCCGACCAAATTGGCTGATCTTGTTTGTATTGTCCTGCAGGGCTACGTATACACCGACCTTTACAGTAATCCCTCAAATTTGTGGCCATCGTTTCATATCCACTGGGCATATACATGAAGCTTTACTTAATTTTGTTTGTTTATTTATTTTTTTGTTGGCAACGATTAGAGCGTACACTTATGCGCATACAAAATCCACCAAATACCATGCAGCATAGTAATCTTTCTTTACCCTTTCCTTTTCCTGGTAAATAATCCTTTGTTCTCTGCTCCTTCCAGTACTTCTCCGCCTGTCGGCACAAGTACTCTTGATCTATGCCGGGCCGGAAGTTGTAGAACTCGCCCAAGAAATTGCGCAGTGACTGCACAGTGGGCAAAGTGAAGACTGGACAATTGCGCATTGCCCGGTACGCCGCTGGACTACGACAGTACACCGCCAACGCGACGCGGTAGGTATGCATTGACCAGCGGTTTGCCCTTGACCCCTCTCTGCTGCGCTGTTGGTCGTTGTAAAAATCTTGCTTCACTCGTTCGGCGTACTCAGCGCTGCAAGTGGCTGCTGTTTCGTCGATAAGTTCATCCAAAGCTTCGCGATGATTCTCACTGATTTCTGCGACTACAGCCGCCAAACAGTTGCTCTGTTCTTCATCTATCTCCACCTCATTTTCCTCATCGGCCTCGTCGAACAGTTCAGCAACTTGCTTGGACAGTGACTCCATCTGCCTTGAGCGAGCTTTCACTCGCCTCGATCGCGTTCCAGGGCTGAGGTAGCTCCAGTTGACTCTGGATGTTGATGCTGCCCATTTAGCCAACCTTGTGCCAGGCGATGGATTCACTTTACTCTGGTGCCTTAGCTTCCTTGCCTGCTCATTGCAAGATGAGCACACAAAGAGCGATCCATCCGTGGTTATCGAAGTCGCCTGAAAGAAAGAAAGACTACATAAGTCCCTGCATGGATGCATTCTGCAATTACATACTGCGTCATTACATCGTACTCCTGGTACAGTACCGTATGTATGCATAAATGTACATGGCACATGTAATGTGCGTAGGTAGGTACCGTACGTACGTACGCAACACATTCACACATACTGCATAATGCACACCATTGGATATTGAACTGCAATAATACTGTAAGCACCAATGGCTTCAGTACCTTCTTGATTATCAACTGGCAGCTGGCAGACCGGTAGGTCTTGAAAGGTAGTGAATCCGATATGACAGAAGATGGGAGGGTGCTGATATTGGCGAGGACAGTGGCGTCAAACGTTGCCTCATTCAAACCCGAGCAGAAACCGTACCGAGCAGAATCAAGTAGATGCATGACAGATTGAACAGTGTCTAACCAGTGCATTGCCGGGGGCAATGGCAGCTCCACTTTTCGATACAAACGCCCTAAGACCTCAACGATTAGGTCTCCAGTGGCAGAGATGAGGATACGAGTCGAGTGAGCCACCCCGCCACTCTGCACTGTCATGTCAAAAGACGCCGGCACCAGTTCAATCCATTTAGCAGACGATTCTTTTCGAGATTTCAGCTGAGCAACAATACCCACTTTCACGCACATCGCTTGAATAGCTGCTTCCAAGTTTTTCATCTGTTCGGTTACAGTTTTCTCTTCCGCGTGAGACTTGAGAAATTTCTTGAGGTCACTCAGCGCAGACATGACGACGAAGAGATATCAGCAGGTCAAAGAGCGCGGACTAAAGAAAACAAAGAATAGATGACAATCAAGCCAAGCCAACCAATCACCAAACCAAGCCACCAAAACCACGCCACCAACACACCATGACGTAACATACGATACGATACGTACCTATGTACGTACGTACGCGCGACTACAGTACGTACGTAAAACACTATGGCAAGCTACGGACAAAATGAAAATAAATGCTAAATGCTACTGTACGAGGGTAAAAGAAAGTGAAATATCTATTCAGCACCTGCGAGCAGCAAATGAAAAGCAAAGCAATACGGAGTGATAAATAATTATTCGAAATATTTTGAGCGCAAGGGCGCAAAATAATAACCACACGTTATGTCCACTGTTTTGAAACTCTGCGACTTTGTGTGTGTAAAGTTGATCGAACGCCTAACGTACAAGAAGGAGCGACAAAGGGCCCACATGAGCACTGATTTACGCATGCGAAGCAGCGTGATCGCCAGATCTGGCGATTAGCGCCAGCTCTGGCGATCATCGCCAGATCTGGCGATCAGTCTCGCCAGATCTGGCGAGCACGCGGCGAGGATCGCCAGAGCTGGCGATCACCGCCCGACCGGGCGATACACGCTGGCTGGTTTGCGAAAGCAGCGTGATCGCCAGATCTGGCGATCATCGCCAGATCTGGCGATACCCGTCCAGAGCATTCCCCGAGAAAAAATTGAGGTTCAAAAGTGCCCTCTACTTTCCGCTAAAAATAAAATGGAAGGAGTCCTCGGACCTCAACGAAACTGACACCACTGGAAAGGAGAAGAATCGGCGCATTCAATGGTGCCAGTTTTATTTCTCTACGACCGCTGGAATGCTTCGAACTTTGCGTGTGAAAATCAGCCGTTTCTATGGAAGCGGCCGTTTGTCACTCCCCCTTTTATATTACTCCTGTTTATACTGAATAATCGAAAAAAGTGTACCTTTTTAGCACATTTTTAGTACTTAAGGAATTTGGCGATTTCTCGACACAGAGGGCACGTAGACGCATGCGGTTTTTTTTATTTTCCAGGCGAGCTAAAGTTATCGAGAGATTTTTAACCGCTTTGAGCTACGTTGGCTAGATCCTGAGATAAATAATGCATGGGTCCCAGAAATATAATTTGCACTTTAGGCAACCAGTATACAGCGAATAATTTATGCAAAAATTTGGGACAATTGTAAAAGCCTATACCTACCTCTTCATCTGTCAATCCCTCCGCCAGACGCCGCTTCACCGCCTTAGCGAATTCAAGCCGCATTTTGTCGCTAAACACGATGGATATGAAATAAATACGTACACAAGTCAACTCACATGTAATCACCTGATTTTTATTTATGTGGTACTTTCAACGTAATCGCTGGTACAAAGAATTCATTATCAACTGCAGCTGTACCTCAATCCGAGGTCAAGGAAACTGATGCGTCACTCACAGGATGGATATGGATGCCCAATTTATCTTCCACTCCAATAATACAACGCACGCAACGCAGGATAGGAAATTTCGATGGCCGTCGTCAAGGTTGCCAGATCTCAAAATGCCTCATTACTGTGGCACTCAGGGTTCATTACTACGCAATACCCATGTTGAAATTTTGACACTGCAAAAGCGCCATTTTGAAGCCAAAACCCGGTTAAAAGCATGCCGAAAATATACTGAATCATGAAAAGATTGATTCAGAGTGAAAAATGGCAATACTATGGCCGATTTTCTTCAGAAAATAGTGTCTGCAGAAGGGAAATTTGAGAAAATTTTTGAAATTTGTACGTCAAAATAGCCTAAAAAAACACGCTTCTGAATGTTTTTCCCATACTAGCAGGTAAACACCAAATATTACTACATTATTACTACGGTTACTACGCCCCAAAGGTAGGTACCTACAGAAAGTCAAAAATTACTACATGTAGTAAGATATTACTACACCTGGCAACCTTGGCCGTCGTGGTTGGTGCGACGCAAGGACTCCTAGATACTTAGCATCAAGATAGGAGTCCTTGAGAAACCGGCAACGCGAAAAAATGTTTACATAAATAATCAAAGGAAGCAAAAGTACGTGAAACTTGAGAAAACGTGACTTTTCACGTAAAAACGTGAAAGCAAAATGCAAAGACAGAAAAAGTCAAAAGTCAAACTGGTACGTACGTAACACATGGCGTCGGGGGCGAGTGAAAGAAAAAGTCAAATCGGTACTATATGCCACGCAAAGCGCCAGAAGCAAATACCCTCTGCAATAACAAATGCAGTGTAAAAGGCGAGCGATGCCAGGCGTACTTAGGACTAGTCAAAGTTACTGGAATAGAGGCTGTTGCTTGCTGCTGCAACCCGTGAAAGTGTGCTGTACAGTGCGTCATTTTCACAAAAACCAACTTCCTGAAAAGACAAATAAGTAGCACTGTCAGATGCACCCAAAATTAAAAAAAAATGAACTGTGACCTCCCTTTATCAAAAGTATCATACTAGGCTAAATATTCTGCCAATATTTAGGTCTACCCCAATAACATCATCAAAAATACACTAAAACCCCGAAAAACGACAACAAGTTATTTTGCGTATATTGCGGACAAGAGTGCCCCCTCTATTGGATGACTCGTCGGCCCTATGGACCTTTTTCGTGTTGTTCGCCATTCGAACCACACTCTTCTTGTTGTAAATGAGGCTTTTTCAACAATAAACCCGTTTCCTTCAGTAGCCCACTCAAACTCGTCGCGTTTCCAAAGGATGGATTTTAGTGGTGTGGCGTTGGTTGGTTAGTCAAAGTAGCGCTATCATTCATTCAAGATTCAACTAACCGTGTAACACGTCGCAAGTTACCATCATACGCATGTTTAATACGCGTAGACGCTCGCGTGTGGTCCGAACCCAAAAACTGAAATCTATTGAGTCGACCACACAAACGGATGGGAGTCAACAACAGCTCTTCAAGTCCAAAACTTACCGCTCGCTGGACACAAGCGCGTACCATCATAAAAGTGCTGCAACACAATAGGACGCATTTCGCATGCACACGTCGGCACAAAAACGCTTGCACATAATTGGGACGTTATACGGCGAAAAAGTGTTGCCTTTAAAAATGGCGCAAACTAGACGTCGTTTGTAAATATGACGAATTTGCGCGCCAACACGATCGTCCGGCCCGGAAACTACTGACCCGGCTCCAAACGGGGGGGGGGGGGGGGGGGGACATGCATGCACAATAATATACGTACGTAGGTATGGACGTGAAGCGCTTTTGCCTGGCATGAATTGGCACGATTTTTCGATTTTGTTTCGTGCGAGCGAATGTTGCTTGCATATTCGCGGGATATCTGGCGGATAAATCGCCGCGGTTTTCGGACATGAAAAATTCGGATTTCGTTACCTTGATGCGGATAAATCGGGCACGCCCAAAGCTTTACATAGTATAGTACATATGTTTGCTTTCTCTCATGAAGATCAGGTTGCGAAATTTCACTGTTTTGGCGTCACCGTTTTTGCGTCCATAAAAGTTTATTTTCGGCTTGCGGAAGTGTAGTACTAGGTATGTCTACTGTACAGTACTACCGTATTTTTGGGTGTATATCCCCCCCTGAGTATATCCCCCCCCCCAGTGTATAACCCCCCATTGGCAAAACATAAATTTTTTCCTATGTATATCCCCCCTGGTGTATAACCCCCCATGTACAGGAAGGTACCTAACCTACCTATGTAAGCTGGTCATAAGCTAGCTATAGCTACTCCTACACCAAGCTAATATACCTATAAGCTTAGCTGAGCATGTCTTGTACTAGAATAACCCTGTTTTGACCGCGATTATGCCCTAAAACACGTACTTTTGACCTAAAAAACATGCCTCTACACACCTCTCAAAAACATAAATTTTGTCCCATGTATGTAATATCCCCCCCCCCCAGTGTATATCCCCCCCAGTGTATAACCCTCCATCAGACCTCTCGATTTTTGTATAGCCCCATGGGGCTATACACCCAAAAATACGATATATAATGGTTGGTATGCAAAGGCAAAGGTTGTTGGCCCTAGGTGACAGCAGCAGCAGAAAAAAGCGGGCAATATTCATGTCGAATCAGTTGAACTACGGTACTGTATGTAGGTACACTGCGCACTTTTTGATGAAACACTGCTAATTAAAATTTTATCTTTCACTCAAAACACGGGAGTCAAGTTTGACCTGAGGCACTGGCAGTATTCTTCTTTAAAAAAAACTTGCAAAAATTATGCAAAATGCAACACCTGACAAAGCACCAAACATGAACGCAAGTTTGTACATACCGGTCCTTCAGTGACAGTGTCAAGTCAATCGCGCAACGACAAACAAATTGTTTTTGCTGATCGCTTCTCACGCCTCTAAAAAATTGGAGCATGACAGACAGAAGAGCATACATATAGTTTTGGGGAAGATGAAAGGATATCTCAATCTCATGCAACCTCATCATTCAATCCTATGTACTACACGCACATTTGTACAGTATGTATTGTAAGTACATACTTACGTATGTACAATTGTCAGACTGACAGCGTTGGTATAAAAGTAAAATCATCAAAAGTCACTGCACGATCTCATTTTCATCTTTGCATCAAAGAACAGTGTCACCATGTCTCACCTCGTCTTGATGGTTCTGTTGGCTATCTCTTTTGCCCATGGAGAAAGACTGATACACGAAGCAAGCAGAGATGGTGTGCCATTGCCTGCCTACTGTCTCCAAGCTCTGGACCCTGGAAACTGCGAACAGCGCATCACCAAGTTCTTCTATGAGCTCGCCACTGGACGATGCAAGCCGTACATCTACACTGGGTGTGGAGGAAACCAGAATCATTTCTCAACGCTGGAGACTTGCCAGGATCATTGCGAGTTCAGAGGTACCTGGAGTTGGCTAACCGTGTTGCTTGACTGATTATCACACATACAGTATTCTTCACTTCACAGGTCGCAAACAACGATATCACAATGAGCTGCAGCATCTCCACAATCGCCAGGGAGGTCCCAGCCTCCTCCGAGTTGCATCTCCGCATCATGGACGGAACCCACCCGGAATCGTCCCACCTCCATTGCATCCAGTTCCACAAAAACCTCCAGCCGCCGTCTACCCTCCATCTTA
>JASAMW010001814.1:0-68579 GCA_030247985.1 Epsilonema sp. ZAB3_2 | reverse complement strand
TGTCCTCTTTGGGTGGCGCCCTTTCTAAACAAAAACAAAACACACAGCCTAAAAATACTGCGTACATAAATTGAGGCAGAAAGAGCATCAAATTATTCCCTCTAACAAACGAATATTCACCAGTTGAGTTGTGAATGAGCGTAACCACTTTTTTCAGATCGCCCCCAATCCTGGCCTCCAATATTATCATCAGTAGGAACATCAAAGTTACGAGTTCACCCAGGCAGGCTGTTCCCCTAACACAGTGACGAAAAAATTCGTCATCCCCGGGTGAACTCATATGACCTTGATACGTTTCGGCTGGCTAAAAGACTGGAGCATTATCTTTCGGCCACGCTCAATCACAACTTCAACTCTTGGATACAAGCTAAATAAAGGGTACTGTGGGGTAAACCCGGCCACCTAGTACTAAAGGCTGTTCTTTCTACACATACAGTACATGGGTGGCCGGGTTTACCTCACAAACAAAATCGGCCGAGTTTACCCCACAGTACCCTACTTACTTACCGTCTTTCTTTATTCCTAATGGCGCTTCCTTCACTCCAGCAGTAATTCCCGTCTGTTTCTTCCCAATTTTCATGCTCGAGCTCGCTGCTGGTTTTTGCTGCTCCTTGACTTCAACTTTCTTTTTCTTCTTCGTTACTTCTTTCTGTGTCGGACTGAGTAATTTGGATTTGGACACAGTTTTCACAGGTTGTGTTGGTGGTGCTTTCGTTACTACTGAAGACGCCTCTGAACTTGTATGCGATAGGGCTGGAGAAGCTGTAGGTTTTCTGCTGGCTTTTCTCTTTTCTGAAACACAAGAACGTACCTTGGTCCAGTACTGTATGGACGAGTTGCGGCAACGCGATTGGGTTGGTCTATGGCGACCCCGCGGTATTTAGTGAAAGTGTGGATCGGTGTCTGCGGGGTCGTCGACCTTGTTCAATCATCTGGGAGCGAAAAAGAAGCGAGTGGAAAAGAAGAATTGACAACAAATGAGGTCGACGACCACGCAGACACCGATCCAAACTTTCACTAAATACCGCGGGGTCGCTATCGACCAACCCAATAGCGTTACCGCATATCGTAAATAGTCTGGCAACTGAGCAGTAGCTTACCTGCCTGCCCCAGTAACCTACAGTACCTTTTGGCTTTGGCGGCGGTATCAGTTCAATGCCCGCTCTTTTCGCGAAACCCGCGGGGAACAAATTCCGCGAATCGTAGCGACAGCGCACGTTGAAGCCGGGGCCCCAGCCGTCAAAACCGATTTCCACCTCGCTCCGTCCCACCTTAATCAATCATTAAACATTAATAATTAATCATTAATAACAATTCATTAATCATTAAATAACTAATCATTAATCACTCACCAGCTTCAGTACAGTCGCAGGGGATAATGAACCGGTGAAATTGGACAGATCTACCGCCTCCAATTTCTCCCCCTCCCGTAGTCGGTTCTTCTTCGGTCTGTACGACTCTGACACCTTAAAAGTTCAAACCCACCATAAATTCTAGGGCGCTATAGCGCCAGAACCCTACTACTTACCGGATTGAAGCACTCCTCTGGTGCGACGCTGCCGTTGCTTAGCTGTTCGTCCAGAAACGAATGCCACTTGGCGATGTTGTGCAAGTAGCCCACCGGAGGTTGGAGTGTACCCTGAAACACTTATTCATATAATATGAATCGGGTAGCCGGGGGTAGGTTCGACCAGGTAGAGTTATGGTAACGCCACCGTCAATAGTTGCCTCTCTATATTTACACGTAAGTAATAGTAGAGTAGCCGGGGGTAGATTCGACCAGAGGTAAAAATGATGCATCAACCAATACTCCAATAGGTAGATGCCCCATTGCCGTCTATTTTACCTGTTCGGAATTACCCCCAAACCCATACTCATTCAGACAGAGAGTAACCAAACATATGAAAGTATGGGGCAATTTGGGCTCACCAATTTCTTCACTTCCCAACTGGAAATTGGTTTGAGGTGGTCAGAATTACCCCGCACTACCATACAGGGTGTTCTCTAATGTACGTACCTGTGTCCTGGCCGCGTATCCTACAGGGTGTAGTTGTTCGTCGTCGCAAATGAACCACCGATCACTTCTGTCGTCACACCCGTCAAGTCGCACGCACACCCAAACTTCGTGTACAGCGACAACTGTACCCAGACAAATGCTACCCGGTCCACGAGGGTCGGGCAACTCGAGCTTGTAGTCCTCTTCAAACTTGTTCACCGGAACGTCGGGACCCTGCAACAAAACTGGGTGGAATGTTGAGCGACAAACTGACGCCTTTACACTGGCACCTTGTTGGGTATACATGGAAGCAATACAGCAGTATATTATATTAGCAGTTGGTGGGGTGGTAGAAGTGTGCATTTTGGAAAGTAACACAAAAAATATTGAGCAAACAAGCAATGCGTTGGAAATTACACAGTGCCTGAATGCTCTCAATGCTTCACTTTCATACCCCTCAAACTGCCAAGTACTGCTGGAATGCTTCATGTATACCCAACAAGGTGCCACAATCATTCATATTTCATGATGTATTGCCTACATACTTGAAACAGAGATTCTTTCAGTGCAGCCTGTGAGTTTGTGACACGCAAATATGCTTCCCAATCAAAGGCCGCGCTTTCCTTCTTCTCCTCTTTTTCTCCGTTTTCCAAAATTTCTACAGTGTCGTCCTCTTGCGGTGTCGAGAGAAACTTGCCGAATATCGAGCCCTCTGATTCTTTCTTCGATTCGCTTGAACCGCCTGCTACAATTGGTTGTTTTCCTTCCTGACCAGACACATCCATGGGAGTTTCCCAGGATCGTTCTCCTGCACCTTCACCTCCTTCCTCGTCCTCAATCACGATCCTTAACGCACCCTGCTCTTCATCTCGTTCTGGTATGACGCTGTTGTCCACAAATGACATGGGAGTTCTCTCCTGGGTCAAGAGAAAGATGGAGTAAAGGATGCTAACCAGTTTTCTTAGGGATTGTTGGTACGAAGAAAGGCTTCGAAGCTTCCTTGTTGGGCAGCTTCAGTCAGAGAATGTCAGCTGTCTGGATGTCTGGATGTCTTAGTTTAGTTTATGAAATCTTGATCAGGAGAATATCTGGAGAAGTAGATGGAAGGATAGATTTCCTTCTCTGAAAAGATAAGAACATATAGTCATAGTTTTATCGAACAAAACGATAGACGATTCTCTCTCGAAATACATGTCAAAAAAATCAAATCAAATCTCGATATTTGTAATCTACGCAACGCGACAAATATCTGAATCTGAACGCCCGAATTATATTTCACTTTTCCATCAACGCGCGAGTCCAAAATTTAGTCAGAAAATTGAGGAAATTCTGTCAAAATGGAAAAGAAGAACAAATAAGTTGAGGCGAAATGAAATCTCTTACTTTCCTGGGCCTTTGTCTTCTTCAACTGACTGCAATATTCACGTTTCTCTTTGGATTTTTCCCGTTGAAATCTCCGGCGCGCAGGCACGCGGATGCTAACAGCTTCAGTTATCTACTGCAAGATGCCGGTTTCAAAGCAAACGTGACAGGTAAATGCAAATCGTTTAAAGATGGGGCCGCATAAAAAAACTTGGGGTCGAGAAATACCAAAATATCTTAATATTATGTTACAGAGCCGCTAAAACGCTGGTATGTTCATTTACTACACACATATGCAACAGTAATCAAAAGTTATTGCTTGGTATGCCTTTGTATGGGAAGCAGCATCTGGCTTGGGTTTGAACTGCGCGCCGTTTTCTTCAAGTGCTCCTTTGAAAAGAGCGGAAGAGAGAAGCGAAGCGAAAGAGAGAGAAGCAAAGCAACACGTCTTGTTGTTGCATGCCTCTTGTGTGTGTGCTATGTGCTGCCTGTGTGCTGGCTGGCTGGCGAGCAGGCGGAAGAGAAAAGAAGCGAAGCGAGAGAGAGAGAGAGAGAGAGAGAGAGAGAGAGAGAGAGAGAGAGAGAGAGAGAGAAGGCAACAAAATGCGGGCAGTCAGGCTACGGCTTGCGCGTGCGGTAAAACAAGACAGACAGATAGAAAATCCAGCCAGCCATTCAGCGCTTATGTAGAGAAGAGCGCGCAATTCAAACCCAAGCCAGATGCTGCTTCCCATACAAAAGCATACCAAGCAATAACTATTGTGTATTGTTCAATATGCATGTAACAAATGAACCTACCAGAGTTTTAGGGGCTCGGCTACATGATTTTGAGGGTAATTTTATGTTTCACGACCCTGAAACTTTTTATGCGGCCCCATCTTTAAATTTTTTCGTAACTAAATTTATGGTAACCTGGAGTACGGTAGTTCTACGTGTATATGACTAGGTACTTTGTGTTTCAGGTTATCTACAGCGGCAATACGACAAAAAGACTGTGCAAAAACTGGTGCTAATTGTAATCGACGCTTTCCGAGCTGATTTCTTATTTTCCCCGCTTTACCGCAAGCATATGGTGTTTACGCATCAAATGGTGGACGGGGGAAAAGCGATGGCATTTCGAGCTCATACACAATCTCCCACTGTCACCCTGCCTCGCCTAAAAGTGAAGATTTTTTCATAGCAACTCTTTGAAAATGTTTAGCGAATTTTTATCCAAAGTCGCAAAATGATTTTCACTTTTACTTCGATCGATGATACCAAGGGATTTACTGTGTTTGTTTTTGTTTAGGCAATTACTGCTGGCACGGTTCCAGCTTTTGTAGACGTTGTTCTCAACTTTTTCTCTTCTGAATTTCAAGAGGATAACTTGCTCAACCAAATGCATCAGAAAGACTTGAAAATGGCTTTCTTTGGAGATGACACCTGGATAAAGTTATTTCCTGGGAAATTTGTCAAATACGATGGAACCACCTCCTTCTTTGTGTCAGATTACATTGAAGTAGGCAACTCCATGTCCAGCTGCTACTGCTCGATAAAAATTACTTGCCAATTATTAGTAGCCTACTTTTCCAAAATAAAAAATACTTATGCGTGCTTTTGCTTGGGTCAGGTTGATAATAACGTGACAAGAAATCTTCACTGGGCGCTGAGCTCTCCAATGCAATGGGACGTCATGATTTTACATTACCTGGGTCTTGACCACATTGGTCACTCCTTTGGTCCAAAAAGTCCATTGGTTGGGTCAAAACTTGAAGAAATGGATGATGTTATGCAGAGAGTTTTCAACTTTTTGGAACAGGTAAAGTAAGCCTAATCGAATCACCAATCTGCTTCTTTTTCACATTTGAACCTCCTGCATGATATGCATTGATGTCATCGTAATGTCATGGATATGACACTGGAGCAAATGGGCCTGTTTGAATCTTTAGAATTCTGTAAATTCCATGATTGTGATGCTGGGTGATCATGGCATGACAGAGATTGGAAGTCACGGTGGGGCCTCAGAACAGGAAACATCAGTTCCAGTAGTGTTTCTCTGTCCAACAAGCAGTTTTCATTCTAATCGCGCAAATGGAAAACGTAAAGTTATTACTGTAATTTTCGGTCAACGTCTATTTTAGAGCATAAGGTCTTTCGAACCTTTGGTTGGACAGGGGAAATTTTCGGACAAAATTTGAAAAATTCTCTCGGTCTACAGTACGCACGTCACAACACATAGTTTTTTGTCTATTTTTCAGCACCTCCATCTCACTCCATTGAACAAATTGATATCGTCCCTACTCTAGCTGCTCTAATGGGTTTGCCCATCCCTGTGAACAACCTTGGCTGTCTCATCACTTCAGTAATTGACCATCTGGTGCCACTGTCCCAGTTTATCGCTGCTTCACTTTACAACATGCTGCAAGTCAATAAAGTTTGGGTTCGGAGCAAGGGAAAAACTGCGCAGTCAGGTTGGATTAGATAGAAATAGGGTGCCGTGGGGTAAACCCGGCCATGTGAAAATCCGGCCGTCTAAGTTTCAGAGCTGCATAGTGCATAGTATCACAGCAACCAATGGACCGATTGAGACAAATTCTTATATCAATCGATTGCTTGAGTTTTCCTTCTACAAATTAGCTATATTTTATTTGCTTCATCAAGTTCAAAGAAGCTTAGATGGCCTGGTTTGTCCCAAAGTACCCTACTGTGTACAAAAATCGTCGCTTTTTCTTTTTCGGAAAAGCTGAAGATTTTTTAGACGAGGTGCTCTCAAATATTCGATCAAATATTGGATTTTTGGACCTCGAAAACTCTACAGCTGTACATGCGACCATCATACAGTTGTATGACATGATTCTGCCAGTGCGAAATGACATGATTTCTGCATTTACGGAATACGATAAGAGGCTGCTTAGAATCGGATTATTTCTATCGCTTGTTGTAAGTCGATTTGTTGAATACTGCTATTTTTATTGCACTTCATATTTATTTTGCGCTGCATGTATTATTTTTTTGCACTGCACCTACCAGCTGTAAAGAGAAAATTTTTCGGATGATAAACAACTTTCGGACAGAAAGAATGTGTCGAAGCACACGTCTGAAAATTTCTCCTGCCCAGTCCGAAACAAAGACCAGATCCGAAAATTTTCTCGTTTACAGTGTATATTTTGTTGCAGGTTCTTATCACTCTTTTGGTCGAATTTGTCCGAATTGTCATGCGCATAGTCGCAAACAACAACCACGCCTCCAACCAACAGCCAGTTCAACTTCTTTCTTTTCTTTGCATCGGTACCCTGCTTCACAGCCTTAGCTTTGCAAGTAGCAGTTTCATTGAAGAAGAACATCAGACCTGGTATTTTCTATGGACCACTGCCCTTCTGATGGTGATGTACACCAGCTGCCAAGTCCAGTGGAGATACTCTATGAGCAATGCAGGAGGAAGCCAGCGGTTAGCTCTGGCTGGTTTGATGTGTCTGCATAGACTACTACGTGCGTGGAACCAAACAGGCGTAAAATGGGTTCACTTGGCTGATATTTCTGACTTTATCAAACGGTTAGAAAAGATAATGCCAAACAAATTGCCAGAAAACTTGGATAGCTGAAGGAGTAGTTTTATTCATTACACATTTTTCTGATAAAGGCTACGTATTTTTTAGGGAAGGAAATGGCCATGTGAAGGCTGCCATTGTTGTGGGAGCCTGTGCAATTTTGTATCTGAATCTTGCGCTCACATCCAAAGCGAATGGCGGTGCAATTGGGATGGCAGTGATCGCAATAGGATTCACTGGAATTCTGTGGTGTCGATATGTCAGAGGCGAATTAGTCTCATTTCCATCACAAGACAGGCAAAAAATAATCGCTGCTCTGATTTTCACAATCCTGATGGAACTTTGATTTACTTTTACTCTTGACTCTGACCAGTAGAAACATTTTTACAGATCTCTCGAATGAGCCATCGCAAACGATAGCTACAAAACTGCTAATAAATATTAAATAACATAGTGCAATCCTTTCTTGTTTTAGGGGTCTATGGTCAGCTCGTTTGGTGTACGCCTGCTGTTTTCTTCTGTGCATCCTTCAAAAGCGAATCTCTAGCAATGCCATCACCCCAGGGTTGCCTATCATTATCAAAATTATCATATCATAATCGCTAACTTGACCATTTTGAATTTTAATAATCATATTATATTATATTAAAATTAAACAGGGTGTGCTATTATCATATTATATTATATTAAAATTAAACAGGGTGTGCTATTATCATATTATATTATATTAAAATTAAAAGCGCTAATTTTAATAGAAAATTATCAGAATTAATTTTGATAGTACAGGAATGTCGAGCTATTTTCACTTGAGAAAGGTGAAAACTGCAGGAATTCTGTGCTGTACACACTTGTATCTGAGAGCAATAAGGGATGATTCACAAATTACGTCAGGTGGTAGGGGAGGGGGGGACCCCTCCACCTCCCCCTGGCCCAGCCTCTGACGTCAGTCTGACGGTGGGGGGGGGGGGGGGGGCGGCGCTCCGATAAATATTCTGACGCGGACGGTACTGATACGCACATACATTACAGTACATACATATTACTGTACATACATACTACATTACTTAGTACATTACACACATAACATGCTGTATATTATACCATACATGCATGCATTCATACATACGCATATGCAAGTACTATTACTACTAGTCACCACCTCTGACGCTGACGGTGGGGGGGGGGGGGGGGGGGGGGGTACGGCCTTTAGGCCAATTCTGACGCTATTCTGATGGTCGGGGGGAGGGGGGGGGGGTACCCATCCATTTCGGCTGAAAACCACCTGACGTCATTTGTGAATGATCCCTAATGGCATAATGGTGCTTGACACAACCTAAATTGAAATGTTTGATACCTCATTGTTGCTATTTAATCCCATGTGTACGCAATTCTGATCTTCATGGATAAAAAAAAATTCGTTTTCATATATCAAAATTATCAATATATCAAATTAAATTTAAGATCTAATCACTATATCATATTATATCATATTAAAATTAGATTGGGGGTCTTTATATCATATCATATTATATTAAAATTAAAATTTAATTTTGATAGGCAACCCTGCATCACCCTACTTTTGTGCATACTGGTCCATCCAGAGAATGTGCCAGTTTTGGCACTGTTGCTGATGTCAGTCAGTTTGTTCAGATGGCTGATGAAGCCAGAACATGGAGGAAATCATTGCTCAAATACCATGCTAATCTCTTGGCTGTCTGCGGTGTCATTCTTTTACTTGGTAAAACGAGAGCGCAAATTCTGTTTTTTTCCTTATCAATTGGACAAAATATTGCCGTTGTTTGTTACTATATTGCGCTGTATAGGGCAACTCCAATACGCTTGGTTCTGTGGATGTGTCAGTTGGGTATTTGGGACTGACCAGCTATTTGCCTGCAGTGGTGGCACCATTGGCCTTGGTTCATGTGTATGCTGGGCCAATACTTGTGTTCATTCATTCCAGGTTGGTATGTGATGTGTAAGGTTAGATGGGGAATGCGAACTAGCATCAGGTATCAAGCTTTTCTATGTAGTTTTGTTTATTCTCAAAGGCCAGAACAGTACATTAATGTTAGCGTCAATGCAGTAAAACCAAACCGACCGTGTTAATTTGTGACAGTTTATTTGTTTACATTTGCAGACTCTATGGTGATGGCGATGTACTTCTTGCACTCATGTCACTGAAAACGTTTCCCACCAACCTGCATTTTCTCATCGCTTATGTCCAAAGATATCATCTGTTTGTATTAGAGGTGGGTCGATATTATCATTTTGGAAAAACGATAATCGATACGATATCGATACCACTAAAAAAATTCGATACGATATTCGATACGATATTTGGAAAAAAGTATCGTTTTTTCGATATTCGATATCGATATTCGATATTTTTTGGACAATTTTTCTATATTCGATATTTTGCTGTTGAAGCTCATATTGCTGCACACTTGCACATATTTACATAGTGTTCGTGTTACAGTATGTACTGTACATGTACATGCACTGTAGATGTAGCACAGCAGTAGTACATTAGGCAGGCTCAAAAGCCAAGTATACACGCCGTTTGCATGAATGTATGTACTATGTAGTGTACGTACAGTACATTCATATGTATGGTATGTGCATGTGCCCAGCATTAGGCTTCATTCAGGCATTCGATTCCCTGCAACTGCATGTGTTGATAGTTGAATTTCTCCACTTAGGTCCATTTGATCATTCCTCATGACACCCAAAGAGCAGTACAAATTGCCCCCAGTACAAAAGTAGGGATAGAGCTACACAAAAGTGTGGTTGGTGACCCAATTTTGAGGTTCGAATTGGGCTCCAATAACACATCAGACATTAGCAGACACTACTTCTGTCACTAGGACAGCGAATTTTTGTTCTCCTGGAAATGGAATTGTGGCACCAAAACATGGGGAAAATAACAAAATGGTCAACATTTTTGGTGGGGGGTGAGTGTAAAAAAATCGATACGATATTTTGCAAAATATCGAATCGATACGATATTCGATATTTTTCAAATTGCAAATATCGATTCGATACGATAATCGATATTGCCCAAAAATCCGATATTTTTCGATATTCGATACGATATTCGATATTATCGACCCATCTCTAGTTTGTATGGAGCGTGTTTGCACCAAAACTCTTGTACGAAGCTCTCCATTCTTTACTGTTGACATTGTCCTGTATGGTCGCTTGCATTGTTCTGCGTTCGATTCGTACTATCACCAGGTGATAAACAAAAATCATCAACTTTGAAATTGTTTTATCGAAGGTACATCATTATTGAAAAGAATATGAAAAAGTAAAGAATAGAAATTCTATCCTAAGCTATCCATATTTCTAAAGCATCTCTTGACTCTTGGTCTTGACTCAATGTAGCTGTAACTTGTGGTTCTTCTCTCGTCTTGCTTGGCTGCATACAGTAGGCGCATCTAAACAACTATGTAGACCTGTGTTGTGTAGAGATCAACATCCTATCCTAGCACACTACAGTAACCTAAACAATACAACACAACAATCAAGCCACGAAGCACTCAAACTTAGGTTCATGAAAGTATGTAAGCAGAGCCATAACTTTGATATGTTCTCAGTCATGTCCTAATGTTTTGGAATGCTCTATGAAACATCCAACAACTGTACGTACAAGGAAAGAAGAGAAAGTAGCCACATGTGCGAATTCTAATATAATAGCACAACAGCAATGGTCACAATCGAAAAAGCCGTAACTAGCACATCAAGCCACTCATACAGCCACAACTTTGTCAAAAATGCTCTCACAAGGAAAATAAAATATCAACGCAGGTGTTTCTTTCTTAGCTGCATTCTAAAAAGTGTGTCCAAAAAATCTTCAACACTTTGAAAATTTTTCTAGAACAACGAGCTGCCAATTTTTTTAGGATTTCTCCTTTGGTTGCTGCTTTTCTATCGTGACTGGTGGTTCCCCAGATGCCTCTGGCAGCTTAACCGATTCCACTGCTGGGGTGCTGGCTGCACTCAGGGTGTTGTACTGCTTGCCACCCTCTGCATTTGCCTGGTTTTCCTGACTGTGCTTGATGCCGTATAGGAAATAGATGAGGGAACCTGGAAAAAAGAGATGTAGCCTAATTCAAACTCCGCATATTGGTAGGTAGGTTATAGGTGCTCTGGAGGTAGGAGGTACACGGTAACTTGAGGGGCATTTCCGCCCCAATTTTCCATTTGCGCCCCAAAATTCAGCTGCCAGAGGCGCAAAATTACTGTATTACTGTATGAAGAAGTGCCGGAAGGTGGCACGCAGAGAGGTGCATTTGGCATTTTGCGCCTCAGGTTTTTGCCGGCTACCTACCTACCCCACCCCCTCTGTAGTGCAAGGGTTCAAGAAGTTGCTTACCAACTGAGAGCCAGATTGCTAGTCGTAGCCATGTGAGAAAATTCAAATGAATCATGAAGATCAGATTGATAACAACGCTAGCAGCGGGTATCAATGGCACCCAAGGAACCTGGAAAATACACTAGGCTGACAGACAAGCATTGCTTTTGCATAAAGTTCATGACAGCATGCAGAGTCACGCTGAAACTTACCCTAAAGTTCAACTTCTCATTGTTCTGATGAAAAATGCAGACAACCCCCACAGATGCAATAGCCCCAGCAGCGAACAGCAAGCACAGGATTACACCCCACCAACTGCTTGCATCTCCATAGGTGGCAACCACTGTCAGGAGGCTGGTGAATACGATGAGGCCTACCACTGCCCATGAGATCACTTGTCCGTGTTCGTACTTGTCCACATAAGGACGTAGCATGGCGAATCGTTGTTTTAGCTGGCCACCAAGATCATCTTCCACAAGGCCTGCTTGATCATCATCAGTTGGCGTTTTTGCACCTGGAAAATTCCATTGTCAAAATAGTTGGAAAGGTAACCCTTTACCGTTGATTCGGTCCATTTTTGGCTTTTTGGCGTTTCTTTCAACAATTACTAATTGTTTCTTAGCGTGTTGATTGAATTCTGCATTCAACAAAAAATTGTTGAATGTCAAATTTTTTTGCGAAACTCGAAACAACTTTTCGAGGCCGGTTTTGTTGGAAGTTTTTTTTTAGAGAATGAAGCAACACCGAAATTTGTTGACTAATCCGGAATCGATCAACAATTGCTAATTTTCCAAAGCAAAGTGTTGCTTCAACTCAACAAAGTTCTATCAACAAAATTTTTCAATTGAATCAACAATTAGCTCTTAGGCAGGGGCCATCTCTTTGGACATACTAGGTTTAGTTTTGCATGTTGGCTGAAGGAACAATGTGTACACTACCGGATGTATCTGTTTCAGAGAATGTTTCTGTGTCCTGCTATGCGACAGTCAAGCAAGCGAAGAAGCCAAACGTTCCAAGACTATGTGATTTGTACTCTTGATTCTGTGTTTGCTTAGATCTGTAGCCCTAAGGCTAGTAACGCTTTTCAATGAAAAGTTCTGTGCATGTATGTAGCAAGAAAGATTATGTGCAGACGCATTCTGAAGGATTGATTTTAGACCAAGCTAGCGCCAGTATTGTACGTTTCAAATTGGCGCTAATTTTTTAAAAAGTACTTTGAAATGGATCTTTCCCGCTAAAGGAAAAGCCGACGTACATTTTGCGAAGTCATTTTGAAGATAGAATCGAATCGAGTTTGCAGAAGGAATTCCGTTTTTTATCCCAGCATCGTCATGGAGTCCAGTGGAAAGGACGAAAAGGTTCAAGGAAACGACGCTGATAGCAAAATTGGCGAAGAGATGCAATCTCCTAAAAATTTGGTCATTGCAGACGAAGAGACAGGAGAGGTGAGTCGCTGGAGCGCTGTATAATGTTAGGTTGTTTTGGGGTAAACCTGGCAAAAAAGGCAAAAATCATACTTCAAGGCTCTCTTTCCATGCAGTATAGTCTGGCCAGCCAAAGTTTGCCATGGCATTCCAGGCGCGTTGTGCAAAATAGATTCACAAATGCGGACCAACGTCCGTGCTTCATGTACTCCTATTCGGCATACGTAAACGGAAACTATACATGACGAATTGGGTCCCATGTCAAGCTCTCCATGGCCAAACTATAGTTAACGTTTCTTTAGAGGAAGTATCTGCATTGTTATACTGCGTTTTACATTGCTCAGTTTGTTGTTCTGAGTGCACTTTCCTATGGCTGGGTTTGCCCCGTGCAACCTTACCTAACACGACTGCACGTACACGTTTGTAGGTATAGCCCTTCTCATGCCACGTTCAACATAGCTGTGTACGTGTGTACGTTACCGCGTTCTATGCGTCCAGTAGCAGCGCGGTTTGTCTAATAGTTCTAGACTTGTTGGCCAGTAGGGCGTAGGTACCATGATGAAGGTGGCATGAGACGTGATTTTATTAGTCTCTGTAAATCTCTTATGGCGCGTTCACCAGACGTCGATCACGTCCCTCCCTCAAATCCGTATTACGTATCTGGGAGTGTACACATGGTTGTTTGCGGTGTGCCATGTAGGGTAACGTGGGGAAAAGTGAGACACTCAACGCGTTCTCCTCATTCAGAGCCTGAAAGAAGGCAAGTAATACAACAAAAGATAGGTGTCATACTGCAGGTAATGTAGGTATAGCTAGTTGAAGTTGGGTTGCCTAATTTCCCCCTTGGCTCACTTTCCCCCATCTTACCCTACTCCTAGAAACGCTTAGCGGATTTGACGGACGGACGGAGGGACGTCACTATAGAATGATGGACGTCTGTTGAACACGCAATTATTCTGACCATTTCTTCCCCAAGCTACCCTAATAGGCGTTATTATAATTGTGCCATCCTCTTGTAGGAGGAAGTTGGTACACTGCGTCGTCAAAACAGCAGCAGACAAGAGGAGGAAACAAACATGTCATCTGAGCAGAAGGAACAGCTCACTACACCAGGGATTGAGGCAAGTTTACGCATATTTTTTCGAACGCACTTTCCCCCAATTTTCCACAAACATGAACGTTTGAAAAAGTCCATCCTGTTTGCAGGGCGCCTTTGTGAGTCGCTTGACCAATAATGACGTCCAGGAGAACGGATCTACTGCTGTCGCAGAGGCTGAGGAAACTGATCCTGCCACAGTAGCTAGCATGTCCACAGCCCAGGAGTCAACGCTGCAAGTCACTCCTTCCACTCCACCAGTGCCACAGCAGGAAGAAGCACTAGATCCGAACAATGCAGCCTATGAGGAGCTCAAATCGGTATGTAACACGTTGAAATTGTCTTTCTATCGTGTTGGATTACTTGCTTTCAAAAGGTCACACTAACAGAATTCACATAGCACTATTTTCATGTGTACACAGGCTTGGACTGCGGCCGGCTTCAACCTCACCGCTACCTATGGTATCGACTTGGGAAAGATGACTACACTGGAGGCGGTTGAGCAGAAAGATCCACGACTGGATACCAAGCTGAACAAGCCTCGTTTCAAAGAGGGCGATCCAGTACTGATGTTGGACAAAGCGAGCTGTTTAGGCATTCGTGGTGTGGTTTTGAAGGTGGGTAGCCCCTTTTCCTTCTTGTGTTCATGTTGTACTGTCTTTTGGGTGTGTCAGCAGAATGGTTCTTGCCGCTTCTCTTATGCGTGTACTACAACACACCGTGGGGTACTGTACTATTGGTTGGCCCAAATTGTCCCAAACTAAATCGCGAAACGTTCTGTGGTAGGCTGTTTGCCTATCCTCAGATTGAGATTGTTTGCCTCTTTTACAGATTGAGAGCGCCACTGATTCGGACGTGGCTGAGCAGCAGCTCGATTACAATCGGCATTTGGAGGAGACGCCTGATGAACCTTTCGAGTGGTACGCATTCAAGCTTCAGTGCCTCTTCGACGTTGGAGGAGCGGCCCAGTGGGCTCTGCGTTGGTACCCGCAGTTCTGGTTTTGGCCTGACCTGAAAGGCGCTTTCGAAAGCCAGCGCTTTACTGTGTGCATCAGCGAGTATTGCCACACCAAGCAATACCTGGCCAGCATCCGTCGAAATTGTACTTATTGTACCCAGCGTGCTGTGACAAAAGCACGTAGTTGCAAATTTCTCTTGTTCTTTTCCTTGCTTTCTTGTTTTGTTCCCTTGGTTAGCCTACAGTTTACGCAAGCAGGGACAAGATGGTGGCTTGTAAATTGTGAAAATTTGCACGCTGATGCACACAGTACGTCTATGTCTGAAGATGGTGCGGAAGAATCGGGCAGTTTTCCTCCCGATGGCGGCGCCAATACCACTGCTCCCAGCGCCAGTACCAGTGCTGCCGGCGCCTCAGTTAGCAAGCAACGCAAGAAACTGCGACAAAGGAAAACGGGAAAGGAAACGGCGCCTGTATCCATCCTACCTCAATTGCCAATGTCTCAGCATTGTCGCGATGTTCAGAAGAAAATTGAAGCTGTAAGTACGTATACATAATGAACTTTAGCATACCCATCAAACAGTTTTGCAAAAGAATAGTATTCGGCTAAAACTGGCAAGTGAAAAGTACAATATGTACGTTTGGCTAATAGTTCCCCACCTAGACAGTACAGCAAATGCTTCCTTTGCATAATTTTCCAGGCTTCTGTGCAAGATGCGGTGGTGGAAGTTGGCTCTCATCGCTTTCTCATCGAATGGGCTGACCTTGCAAACTCTTGCTTCCGTGGCATTTCGCCCACTGTTGGAAGGAGAGTGGTGCACTTTGACTCTGTGACTGAGGTCAAGAAGCATCGCAAGCGAAGTCAGACGCTACTGGCTTCCCTGGGGCTACCAGAGCAGCAGGAGGTTGATCGGAGTGCTGAGATCTACTTCAGATTCACAGATTTCTGGAAACCAGGTTAGTCAACAAAGTGCATACCTGGTTCACTTGCAAAAATTGTTGCTTCAAATGTGTTGCTAAAATTTTGTTGACTAAATTGCTCTCTGTCTGAAACCCCCCATTATTATTTGCTCAGATCTCAAAACTGCGCCTCAAGAGCCCACCGCTGCGGTCTCCACTCCGTCAGGGTCTACTGCCATTTTGCCGCCCATCACAACTGCTCCTACTGCTGGTGCTATAGTTCCAGTCTACGACAACACGCAGATGCACACGCCCTTCCTCACACCAACAGAACAGCAGAAACGTAGCGGGGTTCTTGGATCAGCAGCAGCGGACAACACTCCCGACACCACTGAGAAAGGTGAAGGATAGTACGTGAATTTAGGTGGAAAAACCAAACAATATTCATTTCGTCGTACTTTGCAAAAGTAACTGTATGTAAGAAGTGTTGATTAAAATTTGTTGACTGAAATTTTGTTGTTCCCTCTTAGTACCTAGGGAGGGGAATCAACCAGCTTCAGCAGTACCCTGAGATTTCATTACTGTTTTCAGACAAATTAATTTCTAACTGGGTGACTTATGGAGTACATGGAGTACGGAGTGACTTGGCTGTTTCCCGCTTGAACCCACTTCCTATTGTTCCAGCTTTTCGCATCTCCCAGTCCCAGCCACCAGGAGTTGGCACAGCGATGGGACCACCCATGAACCTCGCCCCTAGAATCAGCACCGGCTTCACTCCTCAGGGAGATGATGGCAAGAAGAAGAAAGGCGTCAAGGGCACAAGAGTCAGCACGGGGCGTCAATCTGCTTCCGCTGTGGATGGTGATTCGCTTGGTACGGAAGAATTGACCAAGGCTGAGTACGAGCAGTTGTCTAAGAAGAAGAAGAAGGAGTACCAAAGCAGGAACAGGAAGTTGTGGTCTGAAACCGTGGGTGGCGAACTGGGGGAAACCCTGGGTCAGCAACCTAAGCCATGGTTGCCTTCTCAACACGAATGGAAGCAGTCACAGTCCCAGTTACTGTACGTGGGCACTATGACCGGCCACAACCACAATTTCTTGAAGGTATGTAAACATGGTAACTATTGTGCTGGTGTGCTTTGCTCATGTATGTTCTTGTTGTGTGGGACCTAGTCTCCTTGTCTCAATTCACCAGGGGAATTAGGGTGATGGGGAGGAGAAATATTCTTTTCTGCTTGCTTGATACACGTCCTTAAGTTCCATTTCTTCTCCTTTTTTTCCAGTCTATGGCTGTGGCGCAAGTGCAGATCCTGGAGGACAATAAGGCCATTAAACTCGCACTCTCGCAAATCTTGGCTCAGCGCAGCATCGAAGCGCCCCCTACCGACGTCCCCAGCTCTAGTACGGTTGCGGATAATGCAAGCGCGTCCCTGCAGAACGCCATATTGTCTGACTCCAGCCCGACAAACGCTCATCAGATGATGCAGCAAGCCTCAGCGGAATGCGACGACAACAGTCGCAGTAAGAATGCAATTTTAGCACATGACAATACATTAGAATTCAGTCGTCCCCTGACCGAAACACTTTCAACCTGTTTTTATATTAAAAATCTGATGAAATGACATGAAGGGAAGACCTGCAACTACCGTAAACGTGCATACCGCAACGGAAGACTCGATTTTGCTACTACCACTCAAAGGTGTCAGCAGGCGGTTTGTGACCTGCATTCCGCTTGCGCTCCTCCTACATTCCCCACGTATTACGGGTGCCATTCCTTTCGTTTCTCTTTCTTTATTCAAGCCCCTATCATACATCAATCATGGCTGCTAGATTTGGAGGCGTAATTCGTCAAATTTTAAGCAAACCTAAGACATCTGGATCGGCTCAAAATTCAGCGGAAAAAACAAATGTAGGAACTCCCCCTGGTTTCTACGTTGGTGACGCCATTGGTCATGGTATTGTTGGAGCTGGTCGTTCGGTCATTCGTAATGTCCGTAAAGTGAGGAAACACCAACTGGCTTTCCTATTTCGTTTCCTCTTTCAGCAGAAGAACTATTTCCAAACAAACACCCTTTCTTTTCAGTCCTACAAAGGCCGCCTGCCATGGGATAATGAGAAAGAGAGTGGTAGTAGCAAAAAGGAGACTTGCGAAAAACAAAAGCGATGAAAATCTACATTGTCTTCCTACTTATCCTAGGATACCTACTTTGTATGGTGACAGTGGTCAAGTGAACATTACAATAAGCTATGTTCATGCTTCGATTTTCTTTTCGATCTACAAACACTTCCATTTTACTTGCAGGGCGTCGGGAGCGCGACGAAATGTTGAACATCCTTGAGGAGTCTGGAAAGTACTGCGCCGTGGATAGCGTGCACATGCAATGGCTGAAACGCATGTGCAAATGCGGACTGGAGTCTGAGGCCCTGGACTTTCTACGGCGACAGGCTGCTGGCTTACCCTACCAGGACGCCTACACCACCCTGGTACAGAAGATGGAACGCGCTGAGGCGACAGCAGTGCTGAAAGAGATGGGGGATAGCGGCGGTGTACCTTTGACTGGACCTCCCCGTATGGAATCTTCCATAAGCGACCTTCTGAAGGATGTGCCCAAACATCAGCTCAGTGAAATGATCGGTATGTAATTCTTGGCCAAAAATGCTTAGCTTGAAAAACGATGCAAATTGATGGACGCGTTGAAATGCGTATGCACGATACATAGGGCGAAATTTGTATTGAAAATCTGTTTGCTTGCAGCTAGCTGTGGTCAAAAGTTCGGGATGAGCGGTGCTGCTGCCTACTCCTTGGTTTCGGAAGTGTTGGGTAAGGATTTCAGTAAAATTGACTACAGCACAATTTGTTGAACACTTTTTGTTGAATGAATATTTGTTGATAGAATTGTCTCTACTCTACTTTCAGAGGGCAGCGAGAAGTTGAAGAAAACCTGCACCATGGGTCAGCCCCCCACTACTCCACCAGTTCTGGTGAATCCTCCGGTGCCTGCGCAGACACAGAAGACTGCAGAAAAGTTGGATGGAAACACCGAGAGCAACAGGTCAGTGCGCACCTTCGACATGAACGCTTTTGATGGTGGCAGTGGCCCCACATCTTCCTTTTGCACTGAAAATCGCTCCTTGTACCAAGAGAAGCTGAGCACTGCAGGTGGTCAAGATGGCAATAACTTACCGTTTAGAGCTCCACTGTTTGGCGTGCCGGAAGTGAGCGAGGAGAAGCCTGCAGCTGGCAAAGATGCTGGAGAGGGCAGAGGTTCGTTGGAGTTGGTGGAGGAACGCGAACAGGATGAGCTGTCAGGTGACAACAATGAGAAGAAAAAAAAAGTAGAAGAGAAGAAACTGGTGGAGACAACCAAGGCACCAGCTTCTGCTCAGCTGCAAGCGCAGGGGGAAGCAGAGGACGACAACTACTTAAACAGCTCATACGACGATGACGAAGATATGGAGGATGAGATTCGGCAGGCCCAGAACGCGGAGAGAGAGTTGGAAAGGAAGGCTGAGCTGCAGCATGGTGTGAAGACAGAAGGGGTGGAAAAGCAGAAGCCAAGGGCGGGGAGAGGCAAGGAAGGCAAGAGCGGGGGATACTGGAGTGCGAGCGCAGCAGAGATGGAGGCCAAATTATCGGCTGGTTGGATCTTTGTGGAGCGCAATCTGCAGGCTAAATGGTCTGAGAGGAAAGGAGATCAATCTGCAGTATTCTTCACCAATGCTCAGGCCAGGCGAGGCTCTCTACTGGTCGCCCAGCATCCACGCGTGGACAAGACAGTCAGCACCTACCAGGCTCTCAACACACGCGCGGAGATACTTCCTCCTGAGATTTCACAGATCGCTAGGTGTCGCCCCATGATTAAGCCCTCAGATCTCCGTCAGTTCATCGAGTTCCGATTCTCCAAAGACCCGGACGACACCAGGCGCAGGATTGTGGGAACCACCTGTCCCGCCAACTTTGTCACGGAACATTCTCCAGATGAAGGCGGGCTCTACACCTACGAGTCGGACCCTCCAGTTGCACTGGATGACCCAGTCACCTCCTACTGCGGCACAGTGATTATTCACTGCTGCGATCTGACAGAGAAGGAGTCTGCCCTCGAGTTGTTGGGAAAGCATCCGGCCTCCGAACAGGAGGCGAATCTGCAGAAAGACATAGGTGGGCGCTGCCTCGTGCGCTTGCTGCTCACCCGACTCCGCAATTATGGTGCGGATTTTGGTTTGGCCGATGTCTTCTACCACGGATCGTGCTCGAAAAAACACGAGGAGGCAACGCAGAACTGCCTGTGTACCGATTGGAAACAGGTGTTGATTGAATTTTGTTGATAGAAATTATAGTAGTAACGAAAGAAGCAATAGGTGTTCTAGCCAGGCATTAGCCTTCGGGGTGAGCTAGGGTTACGTTCAGCACAGTCCATCCACCCCCTCACGTAACCCAAACGCAGATCCGAGCTTACCCCACATACGTACCCCCCACCAAACGTTGTGTAAATGTGGCTGCTATTTCTTTCAGGGCGTCCAAGTCGTCACGCTCATGTTCTACGACTTTGTACCAGACAAGGTGAAGGATCCCGTTGGCTACACCAGGTTCTGCAACTTCACCAAGGGCGTTCTCTCTACGGCAAGTCACAGTCTGGGTGAGAGCCTGAAGCGGTGGTGCTACAGCCGACGGCCTTTCTTCGTCGGAAAGTACGGCAAGGGGTACCGTGGGCGCATGAAACCGTCGGACGACATGCGATTCCAGTTGGAAGCTTCTCGCGCTGGCACTTTCGACCTCAACTACATCAACTACGACTGGGTAATTTGCGGAACAAAGATGCAATTGCAGTTCAGAATTAAACAAGCAAAGATTCTTGATATACCACTGCAACATACCTGTGTAGACAAAAGAATAACCATGCTGCAATTTCAGAGCACGCCCTCTACGTTTGTCCTGACCTACCAGAGCACTCAAATTCCGAAAGGACACATGGAGAAGGCGCCGTACTTCGATGTGGAGGGACGTGTGGTCAAGGAGCCGAGTATCAGCAGCTCAATTCAGCCAGTTACCCTGGTGGCCACTCAGTCATGGCGCGATTTGGACAAAAGCAAGGTGAAATAAATCGTAGAGATACAGATTGCTCGTTTTCCTTTCTTATCGCCTTTTACTATCTGAATGGTTGCAGTGCTGAACCTATTGCCTATGCTTTTGTAATATTGCTGTAGGAGTTGCAAGCCTTGGCTGTACAAAAGAGAGTTCTGAAAACGGACAGCAGGAAGGTGACTTCGCCAGAGTGCAACGCATCCTCTGCGCTTCCTCAGCAACCTCTGCTTCCTCAGCTTCTGCAGAGCAACGCTTTCTCAGCAGCCGCGGTGAACAAGGGCACTGAATCGGACAATCAGGACTCGGAGGGATCAGAGAATGTGAAAACTGTGTTGTCTTCAGCAATGGCCAAATTTTCCCTAGCTACCCTACCCTACACCCTACCCTACGGGATCGGTGTACCAAATTAGCCCAAACTACCCCTTTATGCCAGCCTGAAAACTGTGTTGTCTTCAGCAATGGCCAAATTTTCCCTAGCTACCCTACCCTACACCCTACCCTACGGGATCGGTGTACCAAATTAACCCAAACTACCCTTTATGCCAGCCAGAAAACTGTGTTGTCTTCAGCAATGGCCAAATTTTCCCCAGCTACCCTACCCTACACCCTACCCGACGGGATCGGTGTACCAAATTAGCCCAAACTACCCTTTATGCCAGCCTGAAAACTGTGTTGTCTTCAGCAATGGCCAAATTTTCCCTAGCTACCCTACCCTACACCCTACCCTACGGGATCGGTGTACCAAATTAACCCAAACTACCCTTTATGCCAGCCAGAAAACTGTGTTGTCTTCAGCAATGGCCAAATTTTCCCTAGCTACCCTACCCTACACCCTACCCGACGGGATCGGTGTACCAAATTAGCCCAAACTACCCTTTATGCCAGCCAGAAAACTGTGTTGTCTTCAGCAATGGCCAAATTTTCCCCAAATACCCTACCCTACACCCTACCCTACGGGATCTAATCTACCCTAATCTACCCTAATCTCCCCTTTCTCTGCAAACGTTTTATTGTCCCAAATTATCCCACACTACACTAAGCGTACACCTACAGTCATGGATATGGGAATCGATACCTACAATTAGCCAAACCCTATTGAACCAAGCAGTGCAATGCTGTCTGAATATTGTCATTCTGGAAAACAAATTTTCAGGGCGAAAGCGAGGCCTTGCGCGCACTGAGAGCGGAAGCAGCAGAGTTGGATGAAACACTGCAGGAAGAAGAGCGGCTCCAGGAAGAACGGGCGTTGGAGGAGCAGAGGAAGAGAGAGAGAAAGGAGCGAAAGAAGCAGCAAGAAGAAGCAGCGATGGCAAAGCTGCTGGCGGAGGTGGAGGAGAAGAAGAAGAAGATCAAGGAGGCAAGGAAGGCTGCTGCCAGGAGACAAGAGTTCAAGGCTGAGAGCAAGCCACCCCTACCCGCAGCGAGCAGACAGATCCAGCTGAAGGAGCCAGCGTCCCTAGCGGCCCCTCCACCTAAGCGAAGCAAAATGGAGAATGATTCCCCGTCTACATCGTCCACACCTCCCACTCAGCTGGTGATCGTGGTTCCCGATTCAGCCATCCAAGGCAACACTGTGGCGAAAAGCGACCCACACACCTATTCACTCCTGCCACCTGAGATGCGGCAATGGATGATGCAGCAAGTGCTGACTGCTCCGAAAGGCTCGGTAAGTTAGGCAACTCATTACGCGTTACCTGTACTGACCCTGCCCCGTATCACGTACATGACCCATACTTTATGTACATGCACTAATAGTGTACATAAAGTATCTGTTGATTGATTTGATTGAAGCAACAAAAATGATTCAACAAAAATGCTATTTTTGATTTTTCTTGCAGGTGGTGTTCAAGCGGGCAGGAGAGGAAGATGACAGAGAGGAAGTTGTTGGTGGCAGTCAGAAGGGGAAGAAGTCAGCCAGGAAACGCTAGATGTCTTCTTTTGCCGGAAAGGAAGAAAGAATGAAGAAAAAGGCGTGTTAGTTAGTTCTGTTTCGTTCCCAATATGTACATTCATAGTTATGTAGCTGTGACGCTGGTGTAGGACCACTAACAGGATGGTTTACCGCTGTGTAGTACGCGAAGTTCATGTATTGATCAATAATCTGCTTCATGGTTATGTACGTCGTTTTATATGCGACTGTCAAGGTAGGTATTCACAATGCGTTACTCAGTTGGACAGTTGATTACTTGACTATGGTGTTAGCAAAAGTTAGGTACCCCACATACGTGTGGGATTGTGTAGTTCGATGAAATAAACACACTTCATTGGTGCACTTTTCTTTTTGAGCAGTGCTAAAGACTGTTTTGCGTGACGAAATGTCATCGCTAGTACCATATTCTTGTCTCAAAACAATTTGAAGGGTGGTGTGGGGTAAAACGGGTAAAACGAAATTGTCACAACACCGAAACTTAAACTTTGTACGGTGTGTATCTTGAGCAAGGTGAAAGCGGCGCCTGTAAGTTGAGCAAGGTGGAAGCGCTTTTGAAACGCAGTGGAAGTGACAATGAAGGAGTGATCAAACAGTCCGGTTTTTCCCCACAGTACCCTGTCAAAAACTGCCGTGTATGCCGATGATAAGTAGCCAAAACTCTCCATTTTAGAGGCTACAGTACCTGCGAGGAACACGTTTTATCCGTCAGTTTTATCCAAGAATTTGCACACAAGGCCATGGATAACATTGCTTCACGCCAAGAACCGTCAACTTCACAGGAAAATGCGGGGAAACCGGTCAAAGAACAGGTACAGAACCCACTTGTGCACAGTGTTCTATCAGTTAGGTGGTTGTAGTTCGTACGCTCACACTCTGAGCTGCAGCAGCCCTGATGTAGGTTTATGCTTTCGTCTTTAGAGGCGTGCTACAAAGTATCGCAAAGACGAAGAGACTGACACAATAGCTGGCATCAAGGCGTCCATGCATTGGAAATTTGGAGACCGAGAGATAAACAAGGAAAGCCTGCGATTTCAGCCTAAAAGTCCCCCAGGCCCAAGAAATTTCACGCATTCCCTGACAGATGCGCTACTGGTCTTTGTCTCCTTCACTCGAGACTCTTTTCAAGTCATGCTGGAGCAAACGAATTTGCATGGGCCTACAGTGTTTGAACATACGGGGTTCAAACCTGTCACAGAGTATGAGATGGTTGACTTTCTCGCTATATGGATGAGCATGGGGCACTCTGAGAAACAGAACTTAGAGTAAGTAAAGGTACCAGTGGTTTTGAAAGTGCCGTTTCATGATAGTCCCGTGAATAAGAGCAGGTTGAAATTCCAGGGACTATTTCAATGTGCGTGGAGACTTGTGGGATACTCCAGGTTTCTCCAGGGTGATGTCCAAGTGGAGGTGGATGCAAATTTGGAGAGCTTTGCACTTCTGCGACAACAAGAAAGCGAAGGAGACAGGACTGGATGACCCTGCATCTGCTAACTATGACCAGGTGACTTTGCTTGAGCTGCATGGTTTTGGGTGCTTTTGCTTGAGTTGTAACGAGGAACAGTTACTGTATGCAGATGTACAAAATTCGCCCATTTGCCAAGCCGATTCTGGAGAAATTCTCCTACCACTACAAGGCCAAAGAGTTTGTGGTGATAGATGAAATAGTAAGTAATCATTATGCACATTGAGCATCTTACATGCTCAGATAGTGTGTACCTGTCACCAAGTTTTGGAGCTTTCTACCTAACAGTCTGCTTGTATGTAGATGATGAGATTCTTGGGTCACTACAAAGGAAAATGCATCGTCCCTGGGAAACCCAACCCAGAAGCAGGGGAGTGTTTACTGCTATAGCAGGGTGCTAGACTTGGGTTACCTATGTTTTGTCCTCGTGTTGTCAGTATGGAGTTGTTTAGATTTCTAATCAGTTCAGTTATCTGTGTAGGCACTGAACAGAATTTGCATAAAATACATTGCTCTTGTAATAGCGAAAGGGGAGGTTGGAGACACCCTGTCTTTGGTCAGTCAATACTCCCCTTGGTGAATGGCTGAAAGTAAGCTGCTGTAGTGAGACTTCTGGCAGGAAGCATGAGATTAGCTTGAGATTACAGGTGCATATTTGTTACGTAATGAGGAAGAAAAGTTACTTTGACAGATGTACGTGATCTGTGAAGCTGACACGACGTACACTCTTTCTGGGATGTACCACGTCTGTGAGGAGAGCTTCGACACCAATTTCTCCATTCCCTACAACCCTGACCGCATTACGGTGTCCTACTGCAAGCAGTTGCTAAAAGACGGAGGCCTGCTCTTGGAGTGGCACACGCTTGTGGGTGACTCGTACTACACTAGTCGTCCCTGTGCTGAGGCTCTGTTGGATTTGGGCGTGAAATACTGCGGAGTACTGAAGGTAACCTGAATAACGCGGCACCCGCAGACGAAAAGTACTGTTTTAGTTGTGCAACAATAATGACGCAACAAAAATTATTCAACAAAGTGCCATTTTTGTTTTCAGTCCTCAAACGGGTGGGGATGTCCGCCGGAAGTCCTGCACAGGGACAGTGACTGGTTGAAGAAAATGGAGCGAGGAGATAGGCTGCATATGACCACCAAAGACCTGTTGCTGGTTGTTTGGAATGGTAAATCTACTTTTATGAGAAAAACAGGTTTCGCATTGACAGGAAATTTGTTGAGTATTTTTTGTTGATTGAAATATTGTTGAGAGAACATTACAATGTACAGATAACAAGCCGTTCTGCATCTTGCATTCCATGCCTATCGGAAAGGATGAGGTGACTTTGGCCAGTCGGGTGCAGAAGCCGAAAAAGGCCAAGGCAGGTCAGGGTGCAGGGAGCAGAATGGAACCGCTGCTAATGTTAGCACCAGCAGCTGTGGACATCTACAGCAAAACATACGGCGGTGTTGACAGAAGCAATCAAATGCGAAAGCCGCTACACAGACAGTTTAGGTGAAAGAGATTTTCTGAGAAGGAAACGTTTCAATCAGTTATTTTAGTCACTATGCATGCACTAAACTTGTGTTGCTGTAGAAATCGAAAGTGGTACAAGGTTCCAGCGCAAGTTTTGCTGCAGACCTGTGTGGTGAACGCACACGCCATTGTGAAGATGTCGCTGCCAGTTGATGATGCCAAGATGCTGACTTGCAGAGTAAGAAAAGCAAAGTTCATCACATCGGCACATCGTTTGTGCCTTTTTCCAAGCCCAATGTACGTGCCTTCTACTTTCTTTATGTGCTTTACAGTGAGTTAGTTATGGTAACAACTTTGCAGGATACCTCAAGAGCCATCATCAACGGGTTGCTGCGACATGGGTGCAGGAAGTTCATCCCAAGACCAGTGGTTTCTGGAAAAAATGGCATTCTGCGCCTGGACACCCGCTACCACCATCTAGCGAAAAGGATGAAGAACACACGGAAGGTGTGTCAGGGCTGCCAAATGCGGGGCGTTCTACATCGCACGAATGTGTGGTGCATCGGTTGCGGGGAAGCGATGTGTTTGTCAGTGTTCGAGGACTATCACACGCTTACGGATTTGTAGGATTGAAAATCAAGCAGTGATGAAGGACTGTGTTGTTGTTTGGTGTCTTAATGAATAAAAGTTTGCTAATCATGAGTTCTGTGTCTGAACTGAATTGATAGTTTGGGTTATCATTGGCCCAGAGTTCAGTTACATCCTGGTGGTGGCGCTATGTTTCCTAATTTACTTGTTTCCAAGTACTTTATGTGATATCTTCAGTTGAGTGCAACGTGTAGGCAGCGAAAGTCGAAAGCAACAGCGTTTCAGCACTGAAGAAGAAAGCAGAAATGGCGGCGTACCAGGGCGACATTGAGTATGCTCCTGCTGATATCGAAGACCCCATCTGGACTCATACCGCGGTTCGTCCCATGAAGTACAATGTGCCCAGAATCAAATTCCCAGGATACGAGCTGCAGCACTGGGTAATTACATACCATTTTCAAGAGTCGTGCTTTAATGCTAGGTAAAAATTACCTATGGATTCGTCAATTGTTGTCTGAAAGATTGTTTGGTTGCAGACCAACTACAGCATGGTGAAATTGTGCAACTTCTTCAATGACAATGCGGAGTTGCTGCTCCTCAACTACTCGAAGAGCACTGAGCAGGAGCAGTTGAACGTGACCTTGCACCAATGGTTCAACAAGTGGAATAAGGATCCCGGATCGAAGTATGGAGTGCCCATCACCTGGAATGAAGTGGAGGTAAGGTGCTGTTGCGTGATTGCTCAAAGGAGCCATCTTAGTTGAAATGTTGCAAACGGAAAGGCACATGTTCATGTGAAACTGCTATTTCAACTGTAGGAGGAGCTTCCTGTGGCGTTTGCGCAGCTGGAGACCACTGGAGACTACGCTGGCCAGTTGCAAGTTCGCAGAGGCATGATCACTGAGGTGGATGAGGAGGCCGAAGAGCTGCAGGTGTACTTGGTGGATTCTGGCAGAGAGGGCTGGACTAAAATCGAGAATTTGAGGTAGGGAAAATAAAAGCGTGGTATAAAATAAGAGAATAGAAAATGTAGAGAAAGTGCATGTTGCCCTTGAAACTTAGAAGGATATGCTGAAAGGAGAGATGACGCTTGGTATTGCAGGAAGATTCCCAAGAGATTGATGGAGATGATGCCGTCGTACACCTACTGCTACCGGGTTCTCGGCGTGCGTCCCAAGGGAAATGCTGCCGCTTGGAGCGATCAGGCTCAATCTGGTATCATGCAGTGGTTCCGCCAGGCCAGGGTCAATCGTCTTCCTGTGCTGGCCAGGGTCGACAAGGAGCTGAGCATCAACAGCCAGGGGTACGTGGGCGACATCTTCCGAGTGAGAGGCGGAATGTGGGAGCAGCTGAAAGACCACATCCTCGCCTCTGGAGAAGGAGAAGTGGAGCCCTAAGAAGCAAAAAGCCCGACATTGTCTCAACAAAAGTGTCTCAACGAATCTGTTACTATTCTAAGTACGTGTTTGTATACAGGTTTCATTTTTCGAGTACTAATCACATTACACTGTTGTTTTCTCTCAACTGCACATGCAAGCTGGAAAAAGTTTCTTTGCGAATAGCTGAAGCATTTACTAAAGTAACCTGTACTTGTTGTCAAGGTTTACTGTCACGTTGTACTTTTATCTATGCATGTTCCAACCCTATGTAAGTACATGTTCTAGCCCTGTGTACATGTGTGTGTGTGCTAGATTGGGATACAAGTGCGTGTACAGCACGGCTGTTGCAATTGGGCAATCCTGTCTTAGCTACGTGCACACTATGTGAATTCTCGGTTTCATGTTGTCGGTGTTTTGCTTATACAATGATTGTCATTACACGCAAGTAAGACATGTGTTTTGGACCTGAAACAGTAAAAATTTGTTGATTTGAAGCAAGAATTTTGATGTGGTAGACATGGTTCTTCCCTCTGGCTCAAATATCTCACTGAATCTTATCTAGTTCTTTTGGAATTATCTCTACATACGGCACCTTCCTTGTTTCTAGGAAAGGATTTCATCTCACACTATCAGCAGTGCAAAGGAATAGGGTTATGTGGGGGAAAACCCAGCCACGGGGGGGGGGGGGGAAATACGGCACCTTTCATATCTCAGCAACTTTACCACAAAAGGAGGGAAACGTTGTCTACAGTCTGGTCAATAGCAGTTGGCACTTGGACTCAAAGGCGAGTTGCGTAGTTTGCATGTACTTCTGCTAAATAGGAGTACACAAAGCATGGACAGAGATCCGCATTTGTAAATCTATATTACGCAACGCGCCTTGAATCCAAGTGCCAACTGCTATTGGACAGACCATAGCAGTCGATTCATTGAATTCTCCTCTTTCAAAGAAACTACCATATTCATCATGTACTGAATCGGTACTGAAAAGTTTCGGTGTCTGGGTTTACCCCATTGTACCCTACAGTATAATCTGAAGAAAGCCGAACAGCAGCTATGTCTACTGGGCTGGTCCGCAAAAGAGAAGGGGGTTTGAGGGATCTGCAGATTGCAGTGGAGACCAAACACGACATCAGCAGAGAGAACATCTACAATATCTACAAAGGCAACATCACATCGTTGGAGGAGGAATACGACAGCACGTGGTTTGTGGAAGCCACAACCAAGGATCAGTTCATCCAGAGCAAAGTGCGGCAAATCGAAACTTTGCAGGAGGAATACGACGTGGTAAATAATGCATATGTGTCTCAAAGGTGGTCGCAAATTGACTCATGTCCGCTTTCCAACTACCGCAAATAGAGCGCGACTAGCATTTGTATCCATTAGTGTAAGACGGAAAGGGGCATGGCTTTGCAGTTTGCAATTTGCTGTGAATGTACTGTTTATCTATGACGGGGCTCACCTGTGAGTGAAACTCCTTCTGCTTAGCGCAACAGGTCAATAGCTACATAAA
The DNA here is from genome assembly GCA_030247985.1 of Epsilonema sp. ZAB3_2. Classification (NCBI taxonomy): domain Eukaryota; kingdom Metazoa; phylum Nematoda; class Chromadorea; order Desmodorida; family Epsilonematidae; genus Epsilonema; species Epsilonema sp. ZAB3_2. Next base: position 39,543 of record JASAMW010001814.1, on the reverse strand, counting down.
GCAGCAAAGTACAGGAGCGTGGGTGGCGGCTAAAGCAGGCACAAAAATACTAAGTAATTTGGGTGTCATAGTAGTGGAACAGATTTTGGGCCACTGCTGCTGTGAACTGAGCACTATTTACATTCATTCATAGCTGTGCAGTATGGGTCAGAAAGCTAAAGAAGGTCTATGCTTGTAGCGCACCTATCCCAAAGTGAAGTTTGGACGCTTCTATGAGAAGGCGGATCACTTGATCTTGGTGGACGTAGAGAAGGATGCGCAGACTTGGACCAAGATGGACCAGTTGCGCCACTTCTACTACGTGGCGGAAGTGAAAGGAGTGGAAAAATTCGCCAGTCCTCCTCCCATTGAGAAACTGAAGGTAAACACGTTCATCTTTAGTCCCATAGACTTCAGTCCCTTAGCGAACTCTTTCCAGCCAAACTGTTGACTGCACGGAACTGTTCCTCTTATTACGACCGACTCTATTTCAGTACAACCTGCCCGTGGGCTGGATGTACAAGGACAAGCGATTTGGATTCTACGTACACAGAGCGCGAGTGGTGAGCGTGGATGCGAGCAAGCAGAAAGTGACCGTGAATCTCACTGAGTCAGGACACGTGAAGGAGTACGACCTCAAAGATATCAGGTATCAACCCGAACAATCAGTACGTGATTACGCTGGAATGAAATTACACTTTTGCTTTCTAACGTCCTGTAGGCTGCTTCCCAAAAGAGCAGTGGTCGGCTGGAATATGAGCTCCTTCCGCATGAAGCTGTTCAATCTGCAGCCCTTGCCTGCTACATCGGAGGACAAGAGCAGCTGCAGCATCAAGGCGGAAAGTATCGTCCAGAAATGGCAGGAGAATAAGCTGGAGCCCTGGCAGAAGTTCATTATTCAGTGGTGGAATTGGGTGCGTTCGGAGGATCTGGAAGTCTGCGTCAAGATGATCGGTCCGCATCATCCGGAGTTCTACAGAGGGAATCTGTACGCGTCTGATGAAGATGATAAGTATAGGGTCGAAGATCTGTTCCCTGCTCTGAGGAAGAGGAAGCTGATGAATTGGGATATAGGTGATACCAAGGGCAGAATGGAGCCTAACAAATACGCCAAGCCCGACCCCAAAAAAGCCGAAGAGCTTCAGGGTGGACGGCCCTATTGGATGTTCATGTCCAAGTGAAGGGAGAATAAGTATTGCTGGCGCATAGGCTGGTGGTAATTTCAATTATGAGGGTTAGGTAGGAGTCGCAGGGAACACAGTTCCAAGAATGGGAGTTATGTACATTATTTAGTTCTGTCTTGCCAATGAGCGTTATTGATGTTGATCCTTAGTGTACATGAAGCTGATGATTACTGATGTCAATGGCTTTGCCGGTGGAAATCGATGTCAAATAAACATCTGTTGAGTTGAGATTATTAATGAAAAACACAGTAAACAAGCAAACAACACACAAATCACTATGAACTTCATGCTAAACATCCGTAATTACCATTGTATAATGCATGAGCACTGCCCAGAAAACATCAAAAAATACGCCCCCTGACGATTTCTCAATTGTTGAATGAATGTTGAATGTTGAATGTTGAATGTTGAATGCAACCTACTTTTACATGTTGATTGAACCTATCTCTCCAAAACAAGCAACAAAATATTTTGTTTCTTCACGTGTTGCTTCGTTCGTGCATTCAACAACTTTTCCAGTTCATTCAACAATTGCTATGAATCGTTCAACAATTGCTAAAGTGCCAAGCAACAAAACATTTTATTCAACAATCGACGAATCAACAAAAAAAATCGTTGAATGAAAAATTTCATTCAACAACGGCATTTTGTTGAAAGAAATGGACCAACGGTAAGCGGGTAAGGCCTATGTCTACTGTTTTGACGCGCAACGTTCAGCAGCTGCTTTGCTTACGTACACTACAAATTGTACGGTAGGTGTATTGTGCGTGACGTGTGTAAGCTTGGTATAGGTTAGGTTGACATCTGTCAGAATGGACGATATGCACGCGGTAACGCGATTGGGTTGGTCGATAGCGACTCCGCGGTATTTAGTGAATGTTTGGGTCGGTGCCTGCGGTGTCGTCGACCTTGTTCAATCATCTGGGGCGGAAAAAATGACGTCGACGACCCCACAGACACCGATCCAAACATTCACTAAATAAATACCGCGGGGTCGCTATCGACAAACCCAATCGCGTTACCGCATATCGTAAATAAACGTAGGCCTATACCTTCTGAAGAAGGAGGGAAGGTAGATGGCAAATGCTTGACTGCTGGTTGGTAGCGCAGAATTATGACTGATGAACTCACAATGGTGTAGGCCATCAGAGTTCCAATGGAGAGAAACTCCACAAGTGTTTCCACATCAAACATTAGTGCAATCATTGATGTGGCTGCGCCAAAAACTGTAACCGCCAGTGTTGGAACCTGAAAAACCCATTTGCAAATACAGTATGCCAATATGAATTGTCAGTGAAAATGAGCTGTCGTAGAATAAAGTCTGAACTGCACCTGTGTTGTGGCGTGCACATGTGCCAGAGACTTGAAAATCAATCCATCGTGTGCCATCGCATAAACGCATCTTGGCAAAGCGAACAAGGAACCGACCAGTGCGGTGGTCATACCACTCAGGGCTCCGATGGCCACCACATACTTTGCCCACATTACATGATGCTGTTCAAATGCGTCAGCAAATGCAGATGTCGGGTGAACCTACAATACAACATCTTATGGCTTGATACGACTGAGAACACAGGGGCAAAAATGCATCGAAAGCTGCTTACTGTTACCAAAAATATATAATTGGGCTTAGGGAAGAATGGAGGACCAGATTTTCCCCATTGTAATAGGTCTCATATCCATTGTAATGGGTTGTTCAAAAAACCAATGTAATGGGTACCCGCATTGCAATGGTATCGTAAAACCCATTACAATCGGTAGGGTTTTCGAAAAACCCATTAATGGGGCGAATATGAGCCAGTGATTGCCTCCTTGCTTACACTGCCTAATGCCTACGTCCTCCATTCTTCCCTAAGCCCAATTATATATTTTTGCTGTTACCTCTTTGTAGGGGACCATGAGCGTCAACGCTGACGACATGAGGACGTAAGCTCCAGTGACTACAATCATGGAGATGAAGGTAGCTCTGGGGATGCTTTTGGATGGATTTGAGGCTTCTTCTCCTGCCGTAGCAATTCCATCGAAGCCGATGTAAGCGAAAAAGCAGCTACCTGCACCGGCTAGCACACCTTTAAAACCGTATGGCATGAAACCGGCACCTCCTGTCCAGTTTTGAACGTTGGCAAAGGAAAAACCTGAAAAAAACCGAGTGACAATTTTTGCGAATTCACGGTTTTGTCCCAAGAATCACGTCTCTATCCATTTTGTGAAAGGGACCTACCATAGAGAACTACGAATGCAATGACGAACATGTTGATGATGGTAAATACGGTGTTGAAGTTGGTAGACGTTTTGGCACCAAATCCCATGAAAATGGCGACGGCTACGATGACGAAAAATGCAATGAAATCCGGATAATCGCCCAGAATGTGTCCGCCCTAAAAATTCGCTTTTTCTGCCCATCAATAAATACACTAGCCTTCTTTCTAGGACATACCCAGAGCCAGAGCCAGTACGTAGGTAGGCACCCATATACATACATAACGTTACGTACGTACCTGCTTCATGTGGAGTAATGTTGTAGTCGAAGCATTTTCAAACGTGCCATGATGATGCGCCTAAAAAATTTACCAAAAACAATCGTATTTTGCCGCAGTTCAAAAAACGGCCAAAGCCAAAAGCCAAAGTCCATGAACTATTGTAAGTTTAAAGACAAAGCCTAAGCCTCAGTTTAAGCCTAACCTAAGGCTAAGCCCAAGCCCAAGCCCAAGCCCAAGCTCAAGCCTAAGCCTAAGCCTAAGCCTAAGCCTAAGCCTAAGCCTAAGCCTAAGCCTAAGCCTAAGCCTAAGCCTAAGCCTAAGCCTAAGCCTAAGCCTAAGCCTAAGCCTAAGCCTAAGCCTAAGCCTCAGCCTAAGCCTAAGCCTAAGCCTAAGCCTAAGCCTAAGCCTCAGCCTAAGCCTAAGCCTAAGCCTAAGCCTAAGTCTAAGCCTCAGCCTAAGCCTAAGCCTAAGCCTAAGCCTAAGCCTCAGCCTAAGCCTAAGCCCAAGCCCAAGCCCAAACCTATGCGTTAGGAACACGTTGTACACAGTACAACGCACGTAATGTACGTACATGTAGAGTACCTGCATGTGTCCCAGTGTAGCCACTGTCCCATTGCTGATAGCATGCCCCAGCAGTGAGTCCAGATACCCCGACCAAGACCTCGCCACCGCCGCAGCTCCCAGCATGTGCTCCAAGATGATGTTCCATCCGATAATAAATGCCCAGAACTCTCCCACGGTTACGTACGTGTAGGTATAGGCGGAGCCTGCTTTGGGAACGCGACTGCCAAATTCCGCGTAGCAGAGGGCCGACAGCAGGGAAGCGAATCCTGCGAGAATGAAGGATAGGACCACGCCGGGACCTGCGGTGTGCCGAACCACGGCGCCGGTTAAGACGTAAATTCCGGCGCCCATCATATGACCAACGCCCAGGAAGGTGATGTCCAATGTGGACAGGCATCTCTTCAGTTGGGTGTCGAGAAAATCAGTGCCGACGGTTTTTAGACGAAACAGTTTCTCGCCGAGGGATTGAAATGTTGCCATAATGTACAGTGTATCGGCTTTGTGTTTGTTTGTTTGTTTGTTTGTAGTGGCTTTTGTGTTACCTAAAATTTAAAAATGAGAAGCCGATTTAGCAACAAAAATGTAACTACTACTATGTTTATCGCGTTCGCAACATGAGTGAAAGGGAAATTATGTATTACGGCGACGAAAAGCCTCATATTTGAACCACCACAGTACAAAGCGAGAACCGCCGAGCGTATACAATTCTATGTATGAACATTATTTCGGTATGGGTTCATTCATACCTAACGTGAGTTACGTGACTTTTTGAACATAATGATTTATCTGAAACACACACGCACACAGATGAAATACCCTAGGAACTGCAAAGCGCTACTAAACAGTACAGCACAATAATACATACGATACATAGGTGAAACTTTTGCTGCAAATACGTACGTATGTAGCTGGACAATGGTGGGTCGTCCATCACTCGAGCACACCACAGTAACAGGCAACAGTGTTGGAGTTGGACTGCCACAACTATACTACCACCTGTACCTACATGTACCACAAGACCAGGAATAGATAACATTATAGACAAGACATTCTATCTATTCCTGACAAGACTAGGATAGAAGCACTGGTGTGCAAGTAAAAATTTTGAGTACTTGTACTCGAGTACTCGGCACTTTTTTAACCGAGTAAATTTACTCGTACTCACCCGGGGGCATGATGGGTTTACCCGATTTTACTCGTACTCGCTTTTTCGCGTAGGAAGTTTACTCGTACTCGGCAATTTGTCCGAGTAAAATTTTCAGTGATTTTTACCACTTTTCTTCTTACTCACCTGATTTACTCGAGTAAATTTACCCGAGTACACCAAATCGCAAGATGGCCCGGCTCAAATTCGTGCCAATGTGTATTTTTGACTTCAAAAAGAATTGTAATTATTGGTTCTTCTATTGGAAACAGCAATTTTTGTAATTATTTCAGCTGGAAAAGGTCAAGCTGAACACGCCTTTTATGCCAAAATCAGATAAAAGTCTAATCTAGGACACCAGATTATGACGTGTGATTTACTCGAGTACTCGGGCAAATCATCAGTATTTTACTCGAGTAAGGCTTCAACCCGAGTAAAATTACTCGGTTTTACTCGATGATCTGTTTACCCGAGTAATTTTACTCGTACTTACTCGGCTCTGAGAAAGAGCGGGTAAACACCAGTGGATAGAAGCAAAATTTTAAAAGTGAAAGTAACGTCGCGCTCGTGGCGCAGGCGGTAAGACGGGCTGCGTCCGATCTGCCGTCCTCTGCGTCATGAGTTCCCACTCTCGCCAGGTGGGATTATTAAAGCGACTGGCAGGCAACCCCAGCGGCAGTATGGTGCGCCCGCTCGCTGGCTTCTAAAGGCACCAGTGCTTTCCTTCGGGTCAGCACACCCCGACCAGTGGTCGCTGATGGCTGTTCGGCTTCGTGCCAGGCCCTTCCCTGGTTCGAACCATTGTTGGTCGTGCCTTGCGGCACTGGACTGGCCCACCATAACGGGCGTTGTTAAAGGTTCGGAGGAGACTAGGTGGGTTTCACCTACAGCCGACCCTATGTGGGGTACGGTCTCGCAAAAAAAGTGAAAGTAACCACATGCGCGTGTTCGCAAAACGTACGTACGTAGTAAGGGTATGTTCATATTTACAGTAGGAGCAAGCTACGTGAACGTTACGTGACGCACTTACTCGGCTTTGGTCTTACATACATCTACCGTCGGTAGATTAGATGATATCATGGATTTGGGTGTTGGGTGTTGGGTACCAGCATTCCATTATAGCTTGGTTTAGCAAATAATATTCCATGGCTCCTAACAAAAAACAGGCGCTACCTAACACTATTTCCCTCTTTTATAGCCTCGAAAAGCCTACGCTATTGGCTTTTATTTCATCAAAATTGTGACTAACGGGCATTACGCGCCTATGTCTACAGCGTATAGTATACGCAGCTACTGTTAGCCCCAAGTGTTTTATCCTGTCTGTTTCCGCAAATAGGAAACGTGCGTTCGTTCACTGACGCAGCCAGTTGCACAAGAGGCACTCTACTCAAGCTAAGGGGAAAAGCCTGTACAGCACAGACCGACAGCAACTACAGCATAGCGGCTCATGCAATGAATGTGCCTAGCTATTGGCTATGGCAGCACACATATGCACATGTGCGGTTTGAGGTAAAGGAGGAAAATGTTATCACCACTGTACCATGAGGCAACTGTATGGCGTGTGTGTGTGTGGGTGTGTAGTATTTGGTATGGATGGTGGATGGATCAGAGAGAGAGAGAGAGAAAGAAGGCTGTCTGCTGACTTCCTGTTCTGAAAAACAGGGGGCGGAAAAATATCGATTCAAATATGAAAGCATGAAGCTTTAGTAGAAACAACTACTGTAGAGCGTTATTTACACGCGATTCATTTTCATGCTTGATTGCTTTTGCTGATTATCAGCAAGGGCTTGCAAGCTCTTGTTATCAGTACCTACAATACAAGATTAGACATAGGGTTAGCGGGGTGCTACATGTCATGCCCGATGGTGTATGCATGCATGCAATGCATGGTACTAACTAACTAGGTGCATTCATCGTGCTTTCAGCAATATTAGTGCCACCAAGGAGCTATAAGTAGCTATATTAGTACTTATAGCTCCTTGGTGCCACCTTTTATTACACGTGCTGCAAAATTAGGTATGCTTTACCTCACTAAAACAATTTAACGAGAATTTGTAATAACTGCAGCAAATATCCATAAACAGCTCGAAGCAAAAACATGTACACCTTGGAACAATACTTATAGATGTTCACGGATAAATTTTGAAAGAAAAAAGTAAAGAGTCTTTACTAAAGAAAGAAAGACAGACGGAGACGATATGAAGAAATCAACGCGCAAAGTCATGAGCCTGCGGTTGTTTGGTTTGGTGTTTGTTATGCGTTTAGAAACAGAGTAACGCAAGATAAAAAATTGTTGAAACCGCCGAAATTTTTGTCTTTCATTTCTAAATTTGACAGTTGTCATGGGTGTTCCGAAGTTTTATCGGTGGATCAGCGAACGCTATCCGAGTTTGAGCGAAGTTGTCAAGGAACATCAGGTAAAAAATAATAATGGCCAATTTCTCGTTTCTTTTCTTCTTTCCGTGTTTGTCGGATAAATTGATGAGAGCGCCATATGCTTGTCGGGCGTGAGTAAAGGATAGTGCAGACAAATCTGTCTTATTTTGTAAAATTTGATAAATACTGCGTATGTCCGCTGTGCATTGCTGTAGCTGTCTTGCCACTAAGAGTTTGCTATGGAACTCAAGTCGTGTCGCGTAAAATAGATTTACAAATGCGGATTTCTGTCTGTGTTACATGCAAACTACGCAGGACGACTTGAGTACGAACTCTCTCTGGCGAAGCCAGAGTAGACTATGCACTCCCGATAATGACAACGCGACCTCATCTATTGTGAAAAAATGACATTTGCTCTTTGTTTTTATTACAGATTCCAGAGTTTGACAATCTGTATTTGGACATGAATGGCATAATTCACGCCTGTTCGCATCCAAACGATGAAGACGCTCATTTCAGAATCAGCGAGGAGCAGATTTTCAAGGATATTTTTCACTACTTAGACGTATGTATGATGTTGTGGTATACTTAGTGGACTTTTGTAAACAAATTTCTACCTGCAACCGGTATTTGCAATATTTGCAGGTTTTATTTCGCATCATACGCCCCCAGAAGGTCTTTTTCATGGCTGTGGACGGTGTAGCTCCTAGGGCAAAAATGAATCAACAAAGGGGAAGGCGATTCATGTAAGCTCGTCTCTAGTCTGGCCAGTATGAGTTCGCTATGGCGTTCAAGGCGCGTCATGTAAAATAGATATTCACTAATGCGTATTTCTGTCCGTGCTTCGTGTACTCCTATTTAGCAGAAGTACTCGCAAACTACACAGGAGGACTTGAGCTTCATAGCCAACTCTCTCTGGCCAGACTATACTTTTTATTTATTGACATCGTGTGAATTAGTCGAAAATGCGACTATCCAATCCGTAAGACGGTACTATTAGTTGCCGATTCCCCGAAAAAGGGGGAAAATGGGACCAAACCGAACAACGCGGGGGTTTAGGCAACCAAGTGCCAGCCCTTGGACAGATGGCTAAAGTTGGCTTACGTACTAGCACTACTGGCCTCGGACGTTATTACTATATCTACCATGCGCCGGGTTACAAATAAGAATGGGTGTAATCGTAATCTATATGAATCTGCTGTTGTTTTTTAGGTCGGCGAAAAACGCTGAAGAAACGGAGAAAGCTGCCAAGGCGAAAGGAGAGCAGTTGCCTACTGAGGAACGCTTCGATTCCAACTGCATTACGCCTGGTAAGTGGCGGTTCACATAGCGACACCATTTGCGCAACTGGTGCGCCTATTGCGCTAACAAGGTTGCTATGTGAACAGCCAGCTAGATAAAAGGAGTGCTGTATTGCTTCTGCCTGCACAGCTAAGTGTTGTTTCACATAGCCACAGCTTTTGCGCAAAAAAGGTCGCTATGTGAATCGCCAATTAGATAAAAGTAGGAGCGCTGTTTTGCTTCTGCCTGCACAGCGAAGTGTAGGTTCACATAGCGATGAATTATGATTAGCGTAACTCGTGCATGCTCGCTCAATAAGTTTGCTATGTGACTTACCAGTTAGATATGAGAAAAGAAACTTATGTTTTGTTTCCTCTCTATGGTAGTCCACTAAGTGTTGATTCGTATAGGAACGCACTTCATGGCCAAATTGCACAAGCAACTGCAGTACTTTGTGCATTCGAAGGTCAGCACGGATCGGTCTTGGCAAGGCATCCGCATCTATTTGTCCGGCCATGACGTAAGAAAGATAAGCCAATTAATTATCTTGATGGCATTACCATTTTTTTACCAAGGCCTCTGCTCTACTATCCTGATATGATTACCATTACCTTGATATCGTTGCCTTTACCATTGCCACCACAACCTTGATGATCCCATTACCATACTTGGATATCGCTACCATTACCTTACCATTACCATTGCAATCGCCTATTACCGTTACCCGGATACATTGCCATGCCATTTACCGTAGCCTTGATTTACCCGTTCGCTGAGTTTTTACATTAATGGCAAAACTTTTTTAGGTTCCCGGTGAGGGAGAGCACAAGATCATGGATTTTATTCGGTGTGAACGAGAAAAACGGGATCACGACCCGTACACCAGGCATTGTCTCTACGGTTTGGACGCAGATCTGGTATTACTGTAAAGATTCGTGTATAACTCCATGGGGTTGTCAAAAAATTGGTGGCCCATTTTGAGGGGGGGGGGGGGGGGGGTATCGAGGGGGTTATACACGATGTGGGTTACACACGAGTCATTAGTACCTGGACAACCTTACCTTTTTGTTGCCTATTGTACCTCCTCGTTCACCAGACGTCCGTAAATCCGTACGTTTGTCCGTCAACCCATAAAACGACGGCTGACGCGGGGTTGGGTTGACGGACGGACACGTTACGGGTTGACGAACGGACGGACGTCTGGTGAACGCGGCATTATTAGGTGTTTTGCAAGAGTACCCAAAGTCAAGTCAAGTTTACTTTACCCAAGACAGAGTACCCAAAGAGGAATAGGTGTGGCTGAAATAAGGGCCGGCGTAGGAAAGTGCCAAAATAGATAATACTTGAGTGACTGATGATTAGGTGGCGAATTTTATATTATGGAAAAGCCTTAGGCGGCGACGTCGAGAAAAGAAAAAAATTTTGGCTTTACCGTAAACGCACCTCCTACTCATCAAATCGCTCAAGTATGATCTATTTTGGCTTATTTGGCACTTTCATTCGCCGGTCCTTATTTCAACCACACCAATTATGGGTGGTTGCGACCTGACCCCTCTGTTTTTCAGTGCGTTTTTTGATTGGTGAACCCGCCAGCACCAATAAAAAATGTCTGAACAAGTGGGGCCAGTCAGATCTCTCTGCCATTATTCTTAGCGCAAGTGGCGAATATTCAAACATTTTGTGTTGGAAGTGACTATTTTTCTCTTAGATTATGCTCGGGTTGTGTTCACACGAACCCTATTTTGCTCTGCTGCGCGAAGAGGTCAAGTTTGTTCGGCCACAGAAGGAGAAGTCTGCAAAGTACTGTAATACCGCATTCACATCATTCTGCATTTTATGGCGTCATATCTGAATACATCTTCATACATCTTTTTCCGTTATTGTAGAACTGCCAACCCAGAACAGACCACCTTTCATTTGCTGCATTTGACCCTGCTTCGGGAGTATCTGGAGCTAGAATTTCAAGATTTGAAGGTATGCTTATTTTTAGGGTACTTTGGGGTAAACCCGGCAATGGGAAAATCCGGCCACCTAAGCTTAACCGATACTCAATATCACTGCCAACTCCACTACTTTATGAGAACGTATGAGAACTAAAAAACGGAGCGCCAGTACATAAGGTTCTCATTTATGAGAACTTGTGCGACTCTGTTCTCACAAAACATGTACTCCTAGAAGGGGTTCTGCACATAGGAGTACATGTTTTGTGCAGAACAGAATCGCAGGAGTACATGTTTTGTGAGAACAGAGTCGCACAAGTTCTCATAAATGAGAACCTTATGTACTGGCGCTCCGTTTTTCAGTTCTCATACGTTCTCATAAAGTAGTGGAGTTGGCAGTGATATTGAGTATCGGTTAAGGGTTGCATATTTTAGCAACCAATGGACCCATTGAGACAAATATCGATTCCTTGAACGCTCCTCTTTCAAATGAGCAATTGGCTCATCATTACCTGAAACAGAAAGTTCACAGGAGCTTAGGTGGCCGGGTTTACCCCATGGTACCCTTCACATATTACTTGAAGATACGCCGGCTTGTCGCGCTCCTTATCTACTCGGCATTTCTGTTGCAAATCATGGCTCATTCACATATCGGTCATCGAAGACATGCGCTCGGCGTACGCTCGGCGTGTCCATAGCGCGACACGCAAATGCTTGGTCAACCATGTATACCCCGGGCGTACGCCGAGTGCATTTCCTTCCTTTGCGAATGAGCCATGAAAGTCACAAGCCGCTTAGCTTTTATCATGCTCTCGCTTGGCTAGGGTTCCCTGCATGTGGAGTGATCGTTTATTGATTTTTAGCGCTCGATCGGTGACAAGTTTGATTTGGAGAAACTGATCGACGATTGGGTGGTCATGGGCTTTCTGGTAGGCAACGATTTCATACCCAATCTTCCCAACATGCACATCAATAATGGAGCGCTGCCTGTGCTCTACGAAGCGTACAAGAAAGTCTGGCCACAGATGGGAGGTAAATATGGATGAGTTGCGTTGTCGCGATTGGGTCGATAGCAGCGACCCTGCGGTATGCAGTGTGAAAGTTTGGATCGGTGCCTGCGGGGTCGTCGACGTCATTTGGTGTCAATTCTTCTTTTCACTCGCTCGTTTTCCGCTCACTGTTACTAAATATCGCGGGGTCTATCGACCAACCACCAAATCGCGACAACGCAACTCGTTCAAAACATGTGATCGATGGTATTATTCGCTACTTGCGTTCATTCATATTGCTGAGTGTTCGCGATGTGGCCGGGGGGTTATGACCAGCCGAAACAACAAAGTCACGAGTTCACGCAGAGACGACGAATTATTTCGTTCTGTTGTGCGAGCAGCCTGAATGAACTCGTAACTTTTATGTTTCAACTGGTCATGACCCAGGCCCACACCTCGCGACTACCAACCAAGATATGATACGCGCAAGTGCTGTTTAGTCAGTTTTATTGTGAATCAAGCATGCGCGAACGTGTACGTGTTGTTTCATTTGGAGTTGTTTTACATTTCAGGCTACATGAACGAAGGTGGCTGGTTGAATTTGTCGAGATTTGAGAAATTCATGGCGAATCTAGCGCAGGTTTGTGAATTTTTCGACGTTTTGACTTGCTGTACCGATGTACGTTCCTAATGTAGGATACTGTGGGGTAAACCCGGACACCTACTATATCTCAGTCTCAGCAGCCATACGACCGATGATCCAATCGATTCCTTGAACTCTTCTCTTCCAAATGAGCTACCATGTTCATCATTTTCTGAAGCGGCAAGCTCAGAAAAGCTTAGGTGTCCGAATTTACCCCACAGTACCCAACTACGTAAGTTACTGATTTTAGCACGACAAGAACTGTTTCGAAGATGAAATGGAGGATATGAAATGGCTGGAAGGCAAGGGAGCCTCAAAAAGAAGCAGAGGCAGAGGAAAGGCTGAATCTTCAAGCACTGGAGAGGTAAACAGTCTATTTGTGCACTAGGCAGGAATCGAACCCCGCTGTGCGCCCTTGTTGTGTTTACCACTGAGCTACCGCTGCGGGGATCAACAAAATATCAAGTTGGACTTTTCTAAGCCTTGTAGTTCCTTCCGGTCTTTGTGTACACGTGAAATAACCTAAACTTCACCAGCTAATACCCTCGAAACGTTTCCACTAAAAAATCTTGTGAAACATCAATTCCACGAGTTTACCAAAAAAAGGTCGTCACCTCCAATTCTTCTCTTCTCACCTATTTACTTTCTGCATGGCATGACTTACTTTTCCTATCAACACTGAAACCTAATCATCATCAGTTGACCCAAACCTGTCATTTGTCAACTATTTACTTTCTGCATGACTTTTCCTGTCAAAACTGAAACCAAATCTTCCTCAGTTGACCCAAGTTTTTTAGTTGACCCAAGTTTTTTCAGAAAGATTTCGTCGCTTTCGAGTGCGACGACGAGGTAGAGATGGAGGAGGAGGAGCTCGAACCTCCCCTGAGAACGAAGGAAGATTCATCGGCCTCGTCTTCTGAAGGGGCGACGGGTGATCAGAAAAGCAAGAAAGGAGCTTTTGATGATACCTCAGAGGAAGAGGAGGGAGGGAATTCGGACGAGGAGGAGGAGGAAGAATTGATGACCGCATCGGAAGCGATGGCAAAAGGACTGATCATTGGCGCGATGGCAGGAGATATCGCGGGGGATGAGAAGGAAGAGCGAGGAGGTAATTTTTGGGGGTAATTTTGGGGTAATTTTTGCGTAGTCTGGGGTAATTTTGGGGGGTACGTAATTTTTGGCGCGATGGCAGGAGATATCGCGAGGGATGAGAAGGAAGAGCGAGGAGGTAATTTTTGGGGGGTAATTTTAGGGTAATTTGTGCTTAGTCGGGTAATTTTGTGAGACGTTGGTAATTTTGGGGTAATTCTCTTGGAGGTTGTGGGAAAAATTTGAGCAGGAGATATCGCAACTTAGGATGAGAAGGAAGAGCGAGGAGGTAAATTTTTGTGGGTAATTTTTGGGGTAATGTTAGCATAGTCTGGGGTAATTGCGTGAGGTAATTTTTAGAGTAATTCGTGGAGGTGTGGGCAAATTTTGGGGTAAATTTTTGTGGGGGAAATTTTTTGGGGTGATTTTTTGTTTATTTTAGGGGTAAAATTATTTGGCACTGTTTGGGGCTTTGTTTTCATGGGCTGGGTAAGGCAATGAAATGGATTCCATGGAATTTTGTGTTATTTTTAGCGGATGAAGAAGAGGAAGGTTGGACGAAATGTATGGAACGCGAATTTCGGCAACACAAGCGACACTATTATCAGTCAAAGATGGACTACGCCAATATTACGAAGTATAAGCCAACGGGTTGGGATGGTGCCAATGGTGCTAAAGTTTGATTTTGTTTTGTTGCTGTTGTAGGGAAGAACTAGAAGGCCAAGCCTTCGGTTATATTCGCGCCATACAGTGGAATCTGCATTACTATTATCACGGGTGTCAAAGTTGGAACTGGTAAGCAGTTTCTATTTTTTGCTGTACATACTTTGGCTAAAGATACTACGGAATATCCATGAGTTCGCTGAAGTTTTCTGGCTTGCTAGTCGCGAGTTGACCCCTCTTTAGGTGCTTTCAAATGTTAGAAATAGCAATTGCCTCCCCATACAAACTTTCCCGCGCCATACTTTTTCAGTAGCCTTTTCATAGCGCCTGTTGTTTTTTTCAGGTTTTATCCTCACCATTACGCGCCCTACTTATCGGATATCAAAGGTTTCGCAGATTTGGAGCTCAACTACGAACTCAGTACCCCGTTCGTCCCGTTTCAACAGCTGCTGGCGGTTTTGCCCTCCGCGAGCAAAAAGCTCATTCCGCAGGCTTACAGGGTATGAACGGAGCATTACAAATAAGTGGGAGAGTCTTCTAGACTAGAGCGACAGGCCTACACATGTGGTGAGCAAACTCACGGTGAATTCACGGTGAGTTTGAACTTCGAGTTTTATTTTTCGTGTAGAGCATTCTCACTTGCTCCCAGGCGCGAAATTTTTCTCATGTGTTCACACGTGTTGAGTTTCCAACTCCCAGTGAATTCACCGGCCTCCCTGTGCTTCATCACATACTTATAGGGAATTCCCCGGGAGTTTTCTCCACACGTGTGTAGCTCACTACTGTTGGATTATAGCGGACTATAGACCAGTTGCGTTGTCGCGATGGGGTTGGTCGATTATGCCAGATTTATAGTCTGGCCAATAGCAGTTGGCACCTGGACTCAAGGCGAGTTGCGTAGTTTGCATGTACTTCTGCTAAATAGGAGTACACGAAGCGTGGACAGAAATCCGCATTTGTAAATCTATTTTACGCAACACGCCTTGAGTCCAGGTGCCAACTGCTATTGGCCAGACTATAGATATGTGCCAACGGGGTTGTCGACATTGTTCAATAATCTGAAAGCGGAAAAGGGGCGAGTGAAGAGAAGAATTGACAAAAAATGACGTTGACGACCCCGCAGGCACCGATCCAATCTTTCACTAAATACCGCGGGGTCGCTCTCGACCAGCCCAATCGCGGAAACGCAACGGGTCTATAGAAATAGATAGAAGTGCAAGTTGCTGTTGTTTTTTTAGGAGCTGATGACGAACGAATCCTCTCCCGTTATCGATTTTTATCCTACCAAGTTCCAAACGGATTTGAATGGGAAGCAGCAACCTTGGGAGGCTGTAGTTCTCATTCCATTCATCAACGAGGTACGGTATGAATGAAGGGTACTGCGGGGTAAACCCGGGCATGTGGTAAACGCGGTCACCTGCGATCCTATGGACTTGCTGTTTCAGCAAATGATGAAACAAATAGCTCATTTGAAAGAGGTGAGTTCAAGGACTCGATTGTTGAAATCTTTTGTCTCAATCGGTCTATTGGTTGCTGAGATATGCATCCCTAAAACTTAGGTGGCCGGATTTTTCCAAGGCCGGGTTTACCCCGTGGTACCCTACTATTTAGTTCTAGGTATGTAAGACAAGTTTAGCCATCTGTACCTGGGCCGGTACCTGGTGGTGTGCCTAACTAAGTCCACAGCTGTGTCCGAGGGTAGCGGGTTCGATTCCCGTTCGGCCTATTTCTCTCCTCCCTTTCGGGGCCCGGCTATCGCCATACGGAACGCGGTACATCGCAGTACTATTTTATGTATTGTAGTCGAGAAGGAAAATTTGCCAGATGTGCCAGTCAGGGAATCGAACCCTGGACCTCTCGCGTTCCAGGCGAGCGCCTTAACCATTTGACTACACACCCTGATGACCTCAGTCACACAATTTCCCCTTATAATTGTAGGAGAGGCTTCTGTCAGCCATGGATCCGTTGTCCAGTCGTCTGACGGATGAAGAGAAGGCCAGAAATCGACCGGGCTCCCACCTGCTCTTCACGCACACGGCCGAACCGCAGCCTGCCTACCCGTCGAGCTTACCCGACGTGTTCCCGTCTTTGAACCTGAATTACGCCATGTATGTTGTAGGGTACTGTGGGGTAAAACCGGACACCTGAGCTTTTCTGAACATGCCGCTTCAGCAAATGATGAACGTGGTAGCTCACTTGAAAGAGGAAAATTCAAGGAATCGATTGGTAGAATACTTGTCTCAATCGGTCGTGTGGTTGCTGAGATATACTAGGTGTCCGGGTTTACCCCCGTGTCCGAGATTACCCAACAGTACCCTATGTTGTAATTGATAGCCAACAGGGTGCTCTGATGGTTAACTCTCTCCGATATGGGCTGGACCGCTGCGACTGCAATCGAATGGAAGCGCCGGGAGAAAAGAAGAGAAAATCGGTCGGACCGCGGTTCCCAGCGGTCTAGCCCATATCGGAGAGAGTTAACTCCTCCTCAATGGGCAAGTCACAGTGGTCAACCGGTTGCGCAACCGACGCCAATATGGAGGAGTAGCGCAACCGACGCCAACCGTTGGCTTAGTTGCGCAACTTCCACATGTCTGTTGACGTCTTTTACACAATTCCCCTATGTGTCGGTTGAATTGGCGTCAATTGCGCAACTACTACTGGTTGACCACTGTGACGAGCCGATTGAGGAGGGAGTTAACCGGTTCCCTAATCGCCAATTGCACTGAATAAAAATCTCTGGGTGGTCGCGATCTGACTCCGTCTGTTCCGATCAGTCACCTCACGTCACAACTGGCGACCACCCGGCACTTTTCAGAGCAACTGGTCGATGTGTACGGCAGTTTAGTTAGAAGCTTTCTGGTTTCAGATGCACGCAAGTGGACAGGGATGCGTTTCGACTGCCCTTGGATAGAATCAAGCACGGTCTTCTGCCTGGCATCACACCCGGTGTCTATCTGCCCGGTTTTCCCACGATGAAGCATCTGAAATACACGGTACGCGCGTCTATGTGCATCCAGCATTAAGAGACGTTTTCTGTAAGGATTGAGAGTAGCCTGTAGTATAGGCGGAAGGGGGTACTTTTTGTGAATCGAGATAATATGCCTATCGGATTCCCCATCAAAAACTGCATATGTTGATGAAGTTTTAGGAAAAAATTTGTTCAGGCATCATCAAGATATTCATGGGTAAAGGTGGGCAGGTCGCATTTTTGCCGTTTTTCAACGTTTTTTAGCCATATTTCAGCAACCGCAGGGCTTAGAGGGCTACAATTTGGCGTGCGGAAAGATCCCATAGGGACCCAAGTCTGGACCAATTTTGAGCCCAATCGGCCACCTGTGTGGCGAGATATAGCGTCACAAAGTGCATTTCTGTATATTTTGCACCTGTTGCAAATTCAGTCATATGAATACCACATCGCGAATACATGCCCTGCACGGGGTAAAATTTTGACAGCAAGTAGAGAAGGGTTAGGCCTAAAAACTTTAGTACTACCGCAAAAAATCTCTATAATTGGAATTGGGACTACAGTCCTCTCGAATAGTAAAAAATGCAGCAAAAATTTTCCCGCCTTTTTTACTTTTCAAGATAAATGAGCAATACCACTGAAACATTTTCCTCGTAAGTAGCCTATCTTATGTAGAATTTTATGTAGATTACAAAAATAAAATTGCTTTTCCCAAAAATTTAACCCTTACCCAAAATTCACAAAAATATACTACTTTTGCAAAATTATATGCTAGGGGTTAAATTTTTTGGGAGAAAGAATTTTATTTTTGAAATCTACATCAAATTCTACATAAGATAGGCTACTTTCGAGGAAAATGTTTCAGTGGCATTGCTCATTTATCCTGAAAAATAAAAAGGCGGGAAAATTTTTGCTGCATTTTTCACTATTCGAGAGGACTGTAGTCCCAATTCCAATTATAGAGATTTTTTGCGGTAGTACTAAAGTTTTTAGGCCTAACCCTTCTCTACTTGCTGTCAAAATTTTACCCCGTGCAGGGCATGTATTCGCGATGTGGTATTCATATGACTGAATTTGCAACAGGTGCAAAATATACAGAAATGCACTTTGTGACGCTATATCTCGCCACACAGGTGGCCGATTGGGCTCAAAATTGGTCCAGACTTGGGTCCCTATGGGATCTTTCCGCATGCCAAATTGTAGCTCTCTAAGCCCTTCGGTTGCTGAAATATTGCTAAAAACGTTGAAAAACGGCAAAAATGGGACCTGCCCACCTTTACCCTTGAATATCTCGATGATGCCTGAACAAATTTTTTCCTAAAACTTCATCAACATATGCAGTTTTTGATGGGGAATCCGATAGGCATATTATCTCGATTTACAAAAAGTACCCCCCTTCCACGTACTATGCAACCGCTACAGAAAACGTTTCTTAAAGGGTGGATCTGGCGGGAATTTAGTACGGGAAGGGCCGATGTCATATTTTTTCACTTTTGAGGGGCCTATCTGGCGTAAAATTGCATCCTCTTTCGATCTAACCCCACATTCTGGAGTCATTTTTGCCTCTGTGAAGCGGCGCCCCAGTTAGGAAGGGGATTTCGCAACACTTTGGCCTGTTTCGAGCTTCCTAACTGGGGCGCCGCTTCACAGAGGGAAAATGGACTCCAGAAGGTGGGGTTAGATCGAAAGAGGATAAAATTTTACATCTGATAGGACCCTCAAAAGTCGAAAATTTAAAATTGGCCCTTTCCGTACTAAATTGCCGCCAGATCCCCCTTTAAAATTTCTTCTCTCGCTGCTACCATTTTCATTTATAGTAGAACAAGAAATTTCATGAACCATTGAAATTTTTTCTCAGCCAATAAAATACGTAGAGCACAGCGGTCAAAACTTCCACGGCTAACTTTAGCTCGCCGTTCCAATAAAAAAACCGTTTGTCTCCAGCTGCTCTCAGTGTCGGGATCTCGCCAAATTCCTTCAGCACTGAAATCGTGTCACCATTTGGCAGACGCTAAACCACGCAAACCACGACACCCACGACCCTGTACGCCCGATGCGCATTTTCATCGTCTTCATCACGTATGCTTATTTATGCCATTTTGATTTTTCGGGCATTTGCGAGGTTTAGAATTGGCCAATGGTCCACGCCCAATTTGGCGATTTCAGTACTGAAGAAATTTGGCAAGATCTCGACACTGAGAGCAGCTGGAGACAAACGGTTTTTTTATTGGAACGGCGAGCTAAAGTTAGCCGTAGAAGTTTGACCGCTGTGCTCTACGTCTTTTATTGGCTGAGAAAAAATTTCAATGGTTCATGAAATTTCTTGTTCGACTATAGTGAATGTTTTCGTGGCAGGGGTAATGTAAAAAGCGTCGCAAATGACTTTTCCTTTTTCTTCCAAAATGTTGTGAGCAATTTTGCATTTATCGTCTACCGTTTGTAGGCGGAATTACGCGCGTGCGGCGTGCGCGTCTTTCAAGCGCCCAGCAGAGGCGCCAATATGATCATTCGGCTTGACCAGGGCGATTGGACCCAACTTGAGCAGGACGACGCGCAGAAGAAGCGGAGGCTGACGGAGTGGGCGGAACGACACGTGGGCAAGGAAGTGCTGGTGGACTGGCCGATGCTGAACCAGGCGAAAGTGGACGCCGTAGCGACGAAGACTGAGAAATGGTAAAAAACAGCTCAGCTCAGCGAGCCATATTTATTTATAGCCTTCTTGCTCGATACCGTATTTACCGGTGCATAGCCCCTCCCCCCCCCCAATGCATATCCCCCACTCTGCATAGCCCCACATTGGCAAAACAAAAAGTAACCCCCCCCCCCTTTGCATAGCCCCATATGTACTGTAGAGTACCTGAAGCTACTTATATAATAAGCTGGTCATAAACTACCCATATAGCCACTCCCACACCAAGCTAAGATGCCTATAAGCCTGCTGAGGGGTGTATTGTACTAGAATAACCCTGCTTTGACCTCACTTGTGCCCCAAAACACTTGCTTTTGACGCCTCTGCGCACCTCTCAAAAACATGAGCCCCCTCCCCCCATGCATAGCCCCCTCCCCCCCAATGCATAGCATAGCCCCATATAGGACCTCTCAATTTTTCCATAGCCCCCATGGTAACAGAGTGTGTTTTGCCGTATTTACCTGTGCATTGCCGCATTTACCTGTGCATAGCCCCCCCCCCCCTATGCATAGCCTCAACATAAAAAATGCCCTATGCATAGCTCCCCCCTTATCATAGCCCCATATGAACTATAGGGTACCTGAATCTACCTATATAAGCACAACAACGATGTACTTATTTAGGTACATCGACAACGGAAACGGTATGAGCCGCGGCGAGCGCGTCTTTGCAGAAGAAAGCCAGACCTGGCAGAGGGAGCTAGACAATAACGCCGAATTGTAAGTGCAGGTTGCAGTATGGTGCTGTGCGGTTACGGACATGCACATTTGTATTGTCGTCTGGCCACTAAGAGGTCGCTACGGAACTCAAATTATTGTGTACTTTGCTTATACTCCTGCAAAGTAGAAGTACGTGAAGCATGGACAAATCCGCTTCTGTTTTCCTATGTTACGCAACACGACTTGAGTTCCATGTAGCTACGTCTCTCTGGCCAGACTATTGTGGACCGGTTGCTATGAAATAATGGGTAGTCGCGAGCTTACCTGTACGGATTTCACGTACAGTTTCAGTGCACTTTTTGATCTGTAAGGGTGGGGGAAATGTACTGAAAAGTGTAGTAGAGTAGCTGCAACTTTTTGGAAGACGGAAAACCGATCGATAATGCGTCGTGTGATGCTGTGTTTGAGCACCTGTTGGAAATACGTCAGTAGTGGACAGGGAGGGAAAGCCCAACCCAAGTAGTGACCAGAGAAAACGAACGCCTCTCCTCCGTCTTCCAAAAACTTGAGGCTATTATATACAGAGCAGAGGGGTCAGCTTGAGACCGTCCATACTTTTTAGCGTAACTGGTCAATAGCTATTCGTTTCAGTGCACTTTTCTGATCTGTAAAGGGGGAAGGGAAAAACGTACTGAAAAAGTGTGATACAGCTAGGGGTCAGCTCGAGACCACCCGTAATTCTTACCGTAACTGGTCAATAGCTATTCGTTTCAATGCACTTTTCTGATCTGTAACGGGGGAAGGGAAGAATGTACTGAAAAAATGTGATACAGCTAGGGGTCAGCATCAGCTCGAGACCGTCCGTAGTTCTTAGCGTAACTGGTCAATAGCTATTCACTGTACGTGTACGCTGTTGCAGCATGCTGGGCCGAAAAGGCATAGACGTGGGCAAAACGGTGGTTGGTGTGTGGGTGGCCCCACTGTTGGGAGAGAAATACGTGACAACGAGACAAGCGGAGACAACACTGGATAAACAGTGGTCCACAGCTTTGAACGTGGTGCCTATTCAGATGATTGTACCGGTAAGAATAGGAAACAGTAGGGTACTGTGGGGTAAACCGGGACACCTAAAGCGCCTTTCAACTTCTAGAGGACTTCAGCAAAGGATGAATCGAATAGCTCATTTGAAAGAGGAGAGAGCAAGTAATCCATTGATATCTTGCTTGTCTCAATCGGTCCATTGGTTGCTGACATATATGCAGCCGTGAAGCTTGGGTGGCCGGATTTCCCCATAGTAGCATATATTCCCAAGAAGATAGATGAGTCTCATTTGAAAGCACTTGTCATGGACGCAGTAAGATTATTGGAGTGAAATGGTTGTCTATGCACGCGCGCGTTTTTGAGTACAACGTCCATGCATAAACACCCTTCAGTAATCTTTCTGCGTTTATTGACAAGCGGTTTCTTAGATTGACAAAGAGATAGGGTCCTGTGGGGTAAATCCAGCCATTGGGAAATCTTCCCTAAGCTACCTAAGCTTCAGGGCTGCATATCTCAGCGTTGGCTCATCATTTTCCTTCAACAGCAAGATCAAAGGCGCTTAGGTGGCCCGGTTTACCCCACAGTACCCTAGTGGCCTACATACATGGGAGAAAATTCTTGTTTTACCAGTGAGGGTATACGGGAAATAGGGTATCATGCGGTTAATCCCGGCCGGTTTTCTTATTGAAGTAAACCCGGAGAACTGCCTTCAGTACTAGTTGCCGGCTTTACCCCACAGTACTCTACCCTATCTGTACGGTACGCTACAGTTCATAGACCAATAGAAGCATCACTTGGCTTTCTCTCACCGTGTCTGCTCGTATCTTTTACTTTGCACCTTGCAGAAACCGCAAGGCATCGAGGACCGCGGTGAGAGAAAACGCGAGCTGCCCGTTAACGAAGCCTTTCCTACCGGCTGTTTGGTGTTTCTACTGTCGAAGGATGTTCATTACGGGGCTCTCGGCGAGATTAGCACGTCGGTCTTAACGCCGGAAAGAAGGCTCATTGTGACTTGCACTGTAAGGCCTGCAATACTACTGTATTTTTTTCGGCTATTCTATTGCGAGAGTGTACGGGGTAGAGGGGTAATTCGGGCTATCTTTACCTGAATGGTGGCTCATTGTGAATTGCACCACACTGTGACTGTGTGTTTGGCCAAATGGATTTGAGGTGAGGTGACCCGAATTACCCCAAGACTCATTTGACTGCCTGACGTCGCACTGCTTGGCATATAGAAGTATTGGTCGCCTATGATTTGTGCCGTGCCGCGTTCCGTATGGCGATAGCCGGCCCCCGAAAAGGGGGACCCGAAAGAAATACGACCGAACGGGAATCGAACCCGCTACCCTCTGTCACAGCTGTGGACTTTTAGGCACACGACCACGTGCCGGTCTAAGGACAGATGGCTAAACTCGCCTACCTAGAACTTGTTTATGCACACTATTGGCCTCGGAAGCTATTGCCATACGTACGCAGTACGTACAATAAGAGATTGAAAAATGTGGGTTGAATGAATCGTTCGTATGGTTTCCTTCCAGATGATTCCTGAACTGGATTTGAGCCAGTTGAAAGCAGACGCGTCCAAACTCGGCCTCAGGTGGTATCCGGCGCACGTTGCAGCTCAGAAAACGGGCATCACGCCTCACGTTCTGAGTCGAATTACAGGTAAAAGTATATTGATCAGTTGCGCTAAGACATAATATACGTGGTCGCGAGCTAACTGACCCCTCTTCTGTATTACACTTTTTTCAGTGCAGTTTTTTTGATCAGTAGGGGGAAGGGAAAATGCACTGAAAAGTGTGTAAATAGAATACAGAGGGGTCAGCTCGCGACACCCACAATTCTTACTAGCGCAATTGGTCCATATATGGTCCGTTTAGCTGAACGTAGGCGTAGCAGGGTGTCCCATATTGGTTTTGCGTGAAATAGAAAACGCTACCTTTCACAGAATTCCATCCTGCTTATAGTCTTGGTTTTACTCTCGCGGATTTACTTGTGCGAAGAACAAAAGAAGACAACAGCAAAACGCGTCAAGCATATTATTTGCTATTTCGCGCAAAACTGGTTTGGTACACCCTTCAGCCTAGTGGCTAACAGATTGCGTTGTGCGTACGTTGAACATTGCTACGTGAATCAGGCGTGAACCCGTTGTTCCACCCATTCTTTTCCCCCATTTCAGGCACGGTGTTCATGGTGGTCGGACCGGACCCGAACAGAAAGACGTCGAAAGGAGCTACAGCTTCCCAGGAACCGGAGAAGAAAAGTTTCGACGACTATTCGCGAAGCGAAAAGCATCAGGTTTGTTTCCGAAAACAGTTGTTGTCTGTTTCATAATTTGGGTACAGTGGGGTAAACCAGGCCATGAGGTGTCGCGTGGCGATTTACGTACGTCGTACTATATACTAGTATTTAGAGTCTAGCACCCCTATTTATTACGATATGTGAATTTGCATAGAGTTCGTAGGTTGTGTCATGCCACTTTTCGACATCGTCGCGTGTGTGCTGTGTGCGTGGGTGGAGTGTGTAGTGTGTTGGTTGGGTAGTGTTTCATCTTTCCGACTTGCCGGCTCGTCGTCTCTTCAGTAAACCTTTCGTATCGCCTGCGGTGTGCGCTGCTGTCTTGGGTTTTATCGTAGAGTAATTGCCTGTACATAGTGTATGGGGAGTGCGCCTTCTGTAATGGAGTCAGATCAGTCATATCGTCCCCCTACCAGTGCCATTTGACCCGAATCCCCCGTCTATATCCCCTCATGTGTAGTGCATGTACGTGTAATGTGGAATCTCCCCGCCCACATGAGGTAAAGCTTTTTCAGCAAAATGATGAACTATGTAAATACATACCTCATTTGAAAGAGGAGAGTTCAAGTTCAAAGCATATCGATTGATATAATTTGTCTGAGTCGGTTCATTGGCTGCTAGATAGATAGATGCAGCCCTGAAACTTAGATGACCGGATATTCCCATGGCCGGGTTTACCCCATTGTACCCTACGTAGGTGGTGGAAATGAGGCCAAGGGTTAACGTGTCCTGAAAATCTTCGTAGTTGCCGACGACGATGTTTATTTTTCACGTTCTTTACCCAAAATCCTTGTTCTTAGGTTGGGCTGGATTTGAAACTGAGCAAGCGCAACGAGGAGACGCCGGATTACACGCGAAAGGAAGACATGGGAGGCAGGTGGATGTACTCGCGCAACACGCTCAATATCCTGCATGAATACATGGAAAGGTGCGAAAGGATGGGGAAAAATAGGCCCATCCGTGGTGTTGTACGTAGGGCTTGGCTAGGTCCTGGGCTACTATTCGAAAACATAGTGCGATGCGATGATACATGCGTAGTGCCAAAATCAAGAACAGATACCCCGCCAACATGAAAAAGAAGCTTGGCTGTATATGTTCTTGATATTATGAGCGCGAGTTGTCTTAGACCATTTGCCCATGCGTTGAGCAAACGTTATAGGTACCTATATATCACAATCACAAATGAAGTACAGTAATCTTTTCCATTTCTCACCATGAAGGTACGAAGAAGTGCTCTCCTACATGATGAACGACGGCAGCGCTGCGGGTGGCGATATTCTGGACGCGCGAAAAGTCTGGCCGGATCGCTCGTCCCATGGCGCCAGGAAAGAGGAGGCTTCGGGCTCGCGAGCGGCTCGCAAACTGCGCGATCTCACCGCCTGGCTTCGCACACTGCCCAGCTACAAGGCCGCCAAACAGCCGGCCGGGTCACAGGTGGGTGGGGGGGGGGGGGGGGGGGGGGGTTGTGGGGGTTTCTGGGAATATCTTGCTGTGAGTGTGGTCACACGTAAAGGTACTGTGGGGAAAAACCGGCAAATGCTGTTTTATTAAAATTGTGACGTGCCGCGTTCCTAGCACCGTGCCTGAAATGGGGGAAAGGAATGGGTGGAACAGATTATCCACTGGGTGTACCAAACAGTTTTGCGCGAAATAGCAAATAATATGCTTGACGCGTTTTGCTGTTGTCGCCAGATATATGGACCAATTGCGCTAGTAAGAATTGTGGGTGTCGCGAGCTGACCCCTCTGTATTCTATTTACACACTTTTCAGTGCATTTTCCCTTCCCCCTACTGATCAAAAAACTGCACTGAAAAAAGTGTAAAACAGAAGAGGGGTCAGTTAGCTCGCGACCACGTATATTATGTCTTAGCGCAGCTGGTCCATACTTGTTTTACCTGTAATTCGACTCAGAACGTGAGGCGTGATGCCCGTTTTCTGAGCTGCAACGTGCGCCGGATACCACCTGAGGCCGAGTTTGGACGCGTCTGCTTTCAACTGGCTCAAATCCAACTCCGGAATCATCTGAGAAGAAATAAACGAACCATTCATTCAAACCACACTTTTCACTCTTTTACGTACTCCGTACGAATGGCAATAGCTTCCGAGGCCAATAGTGTACGTAAACGAGTTCTAGGTATGCGAGTTTAGCCGTCTGTCCTTAGACCGGCACGTGGTCGTGTGCCTAACAGTCCATAACTGTGACAGAGGGTAGCGGGTTCGATTCCCGTTCGGTCGTATTTCTTTCGGGTCCCCCTTTTCGGGGACCGGCTATCGCCATACGGAACGCGGCACGGCACAAATCATAGGCGACCAATACTTCTATATGCCAAGCAGTACGACGTCAGGCAGTCAAATGAGTCTTGGGGTAATTCGGGTCACCTCACCTCAAATCCATTTGGCCAAACACACAGTCACAGTGTGGTGCAATTCACAATGAGCCACCATTCAGGTAAAGATAGCCCGAATTACCCCTCTACCCCGTACACTCTCGCAATAGAATAGCCGAAAAAAATACAGTATTGCAGGCCTTACAGTGCAAGTCACAATGAGCCTTCTTTCCGGCGTTAAGACCGACGTGCTAATCTCGCCGAGAGCCCCGTAATGAACATCCTTCGACAGTAGAAACACCAAACAGCCGGTAGGAAAGGCTTCGTTAACGGGCAGCTCGCGTTTTCTCTCACCGCGGTCCTCGATGCCTTGCGGTTTCTGCAAGGTGCAAAGTAAAAGATACGAGCAGACACGGTGAGAGAAAGCCAAGTGATGCTTCTATTGGTCTATGAACTGTAGCGTACCGTACAGATAGGGTAGAGTACTGTGGGGTAAAGCCGGCAACTAGTACTGAAGGCAGTTCTCCGGGTTTACTTCAATAAGAAAACCGGCCGGGATTAACCGCATGATACCCTATTTCCCGTATACCCTCACTGGTAAAACAAGAATTTTCTCCCATGTATGTAGGCCACTAGGGTACTGTGGGGTAAACCGGGCCACCTAAGCGCCTTTGATCTTGCTGTTGAAGGAAAATGATGAGCCAACGCTGAGATATGCAGCCCTGAAGCTTAGGTAGCTTAGGGAAGATTTCCCAATGGCTGGATTTACCCCACAGGACCCTATCTCTTTGTCAATCTAAGAAACCGCTTGTCAATAAACGCAGAAAGATTACTGAAGGGTGTTTATGCATGGACGTTGTACTCAAAAACGCGCGCGTGCATAGACAACCATTTCACTCCAATAATCTTACTGCGTCCATGACAAGTGCTTTCAAATGAGACTCATCTATCTTCTTGGGAATATATGCTACTATGGGGAAATCCGGCCACCCAAGCTTCACGGCTGCATATATGTCAGCAACCAATGGACCGATTGAGACAAGCAAGATATCAATGGATTACTTGCTCTCTCCTCTTTCAAATGAGCTATTCGATTCATCCTTTGCTGAAGTCCTCTAGAAGTTGAAAGGCGCTTTAGGTGTCCCGGTTTACCCCACAGTACCCTACTGTTTCCTATTCTTACCGGTACAATCATCTGAATAGGCACCACGTTCAAAGCTGTGGACCACTGCTTATCCAGTGTTGTCTCCGCTTGTCTCGTTGTCACGTATTTCTCTCCCAACAGTGGGGCCACCCACACACCAACCACCGTTTTGCCCACGTCTATGCCTTTTCGGCCCAGCATGCTGCAACAGCGTACACGTACAGTGAATAGCTATTGACCAGTTACGCTAAGAACTACGGACGGTCTCGAGCTGATGCTGACCCCTAGCTGTATCACATTTTTTCAATTCTTCCCTTCCCCCGTTACAGATCAGAAAAGTGCATTGAAACGAATAGCTATTGACCAGTTACGGTAAGAATTACGGGTGGTCTCGAGCTGACCCCTAGCTGTATCACACTTTTTCAGTACGTTTTTCCCTTCCCCCTTTACAGATCAGAAAAGTGCACTGAAACGAATAGCTATTGACCAGTTACGCTAAGAAGTACGGGGTTGGTCTCGAGCTGACCCCTCTGCTCTGTATATAATATGTAGTAGCCTCAAGTTTTTGGAAGACGGAGAAGAGGCGTTTCTTTTCTCTGGTCACTCCTTGGGTTGGGCTTTCCCTCCCTGTCCACTACTGACGTATTTCCAACAGGTGCTCAAACACACCATCACACGACGCATTATCGATCGGTTTTCCGTCTTCCAAAAAGTTGCAGCTACTCTACTACACTTTTCAGTACATTTCCCCCACCCTTACAGATCAAAAAGTGCACTGAAACTGTACGTGAAATCCGTACAGGTAAGCTCGCGACTACCCATTATTTCATAGCAACCGGTCCACAATAGTCTGGCCAGAGAGACGTAGCTATGGAACTCAAGTCGTGTTGAGTTACATAGAAAAACAGATGCGGATTTGTCCATGCTTCACGTACTTCTACTATGCAGGAGTACAAGCAAACTGCACAATACGCAGGGCTATAGATAGGTATGCGCTAGGGGCGCTGTAGCGCCCCAAGAATTTTTTTGCGCCCCAAATTTGGGCGGCTAGGGGCGCAAAATTTTCACCTGACTTTTTACAACTGGTTGCATGGTCGCATGCAAGATGGGCTCAATTCCCCTAAAACCGCCATAATCGGCCTTTCCCACGTCTTTTGGGTCTACTACAAGGTCAAGAAGATTACGACGTGATGTACCCTACTTATCTACGCTCATATGTAATGGATTTGTACGTACATTGTCCGGCTTCTTGCATACTGTACCTGTCACTGCAATAAAAGCTGGATTTTGAATAGTTTCTGTTGCTTGGAAAATGAGCGATTCTACTCTTAAAATAATAAAATTGCCCCCTGGACCCCCGCTGGGGGCTCTGCCCCCAGACCCCTGTAGCCTCCGGCGGCTGGGGCTCCGCCCCAGACCCCGTGGCTCGCTACGCTCGCCAAAATTTTTGCGCCCAGATTTTCATAGGCTATCTATAGCCCTAAATACGACTTGAGTTCCATAGCAACGAGCCCTTAGTTAGTTCGTCAGACACTGCATGTCCGTAACTGCACAGCACCATACTGCAACCTGCAACTTACAATTCGGCATTATTGTCTAGCTCCCTCTGCCAGGTCTGGCTTTCTTCTGCAAAGACGCGCTCGCAGCTCATACCGTTTACGTTATTGATGTACCTAAAAGAGTACATTGCTGTTGTGCTTATATAGGTAGGTTAAGGTACTGTAATGACTCGTGTATAACCCCCCTTCGTGTATAACCCCCCTCGTATATAACCCTCCCCCCCCCCCCAAATCGGCGACTAACGTCAATTGCACTCGTGTATAACTCGAAGCATGCAAAAATCGGTATACATTGAAGGTTTTTCTAGCATTGAGAGGTGTTTTTGAGCGTTTTCTAACTAAAACAGAAGCTGTAATTGCCTTGTCAGGCAATTTTGAAGCATCTGCCATGTCATTAAGAGTATAAACAAGCCTAAATTACCGAGGCGGAAAAAAGAATAGGCTCTAAACCCCACTTTTGATAAATGCACTCGTGTATAACCCCCCTTCGTGTATAACCCCCTCTCGTATATAACCCCCCAAATTGGCCACTAATTTTTGACAACCCCATGGGGTTATACACGAATCATTACAGTACCCTACAGTTCATATATGGGGCTATGCAAAAGGGGGGAGCTATGCATAGGGCATTTTTATGTTATGGGGTTATGCATAGGGGGGTGGGGGGCGGCTATGTACAGGCAATACGGTAAAACACACTCTGTTATCGAGCAAGAAGGCTATAAATAAATATGGCTCGCTGTGCCGAGCTGTTTTTACCATTTCTGAGTCCTCGTCGCTACGGCGTCCACTTTCGCCTGGTTCAGCATCGGCCAGTCCACAAGCACTTCCTTGCCCACGTGTTGTTCCGCCCATTTCTGCAGTCTCCAATTCTTCTGCATGTCGTCCTCTGTCTGGACAAGCCGGGCCCAGTCGCCCTCGTCCAGTCGAATGATCATATTGGCGCCTCTGCTGGGCGCCTGAAAGACGCGCACGCCGCACGCGCGTAATTCCGCCTACAAACGGCAGACGATAAGTGCAAAATTGCTCACAACATTTTGGAAGAAAAAGGAAAAGTCATTTACGACGCTTTTTACATTACCCCTGCCACGAAAAAATTCACTAAATGAAAATGGTAGCAGCGAGAGAAGAAATTTTAAAGGGGGATCTGCCGGCAATTTAGTACGGAAAGGGCCAATTTTAAATTTTCGACTTTTGAGGGTCCTATCAGACGTAAAATTTTATCCTCTTTCGATCTAACCCCACCTTCTGGAGTCCATTTTGCCTCTATGAAGCGGCGCCCCAGTTAGGAAGCTCGAAACAGGCCAAAGTGTTGCGAAATCCCCTTCCTAACTGGGGCGCCGCTTCACAGAGGCAAAAATGACTCCATGTGGGGCTAGATCAAAAGAGGATGCAATTTTACGCCAGATAGGCCCCTCAAAAAAGTGAAAAATATGGCATCGGCCCTTCCCGTACTAAATTCCCGCCAGATCCTCCCTTTAATGCTGGATGCACATAGACGCGCGTACCGTGTATTTCAGATGTTTCATCGTGGGAAAACCGGGCAGATAGACACCGGGTGTGATGCCGGGCAGAAGACCGTGCTTGATTCTATCCAAGGGCAGTCGAAACGCATCCCTGTCCACTTGCGTGCATCTGAAACCAGGAAGCTACTAAACTGCCGTACATACATATCGACCAGTTGCGCTGAGAATAACTGCCGGGTTGCTGCCGATATGGCTTGGTCTGCTGGAACCGCGGTCCGACCGATTCTCTTTTTTTCCGCCGGCGGTTCCATTCGATTCCGGTCCCAGCGGTCCAGCCCATATCGGAGAGAGTTAACCAACCACCACAGTACCCTGTTGGCTATCAATTACAACATAGGGTACTGTTGGGTAATCTCGGACACGGGGGTAAACCCGGACACCTAGTATATCTCAGCAACCACACGACCGATTGAGACAAGTATTCTACCAATCGATTCCTTGAATTTTCCTCTTTCAAGTGAGCTACCACGTTCATCATTTGCTGAAGCGGCATGTTCAGAAAAGCTCAGGTGTCCGGTTTTACCCCACAGCACCCTACAACATACATGGCGTAGTTCAGGTTCAAAGACGGGAACACGTCGGGTAAGCTCGACGGGTAGGCAGGCTGCGGTTCGGCCGTGTGAGTGAAGAGCAGGTGGGAGCCCGGTCGATTTCTGGCCTTCTCTTCATCCGTCAGTCGACTTGACAACGGATCCATGGCTGACAAAAGTCTCTCCTACAATATAACATAAGTACTGCGATGTATTGCGTTTTGTATAACGAAAGTCGGGCCCCGAAAAAAGGGGAGAGAAATTGGGCCAAATAGGAATCGAACCCGCTACCCTCCGTCATAGCTGTGGACTGAGGAAAAAAGGGGAAAAAGGGAAAATTATCAAAAGGGGAAACTGTGCGACTGAGGTCATCCGGGGGTGTAGTCAAATGGTTAAGGCGCTCGCCTGGAACGCGAGAGGTCCAGAGTTCGATTCCCTGACAGGCACATCTGGCAAATTTTCCTTCTCGACTACAATATAAAATAGTATAGTATTGCGATGTACTCTATAGCGTTGCGAATGGCGATAGCGGGCCCCGGAAAAAGGTGAGAGAAATCGGACCGAATAGGAATCGAACCCGCTCTCGGACACAGCTGTGGACTTGGGCACACCACCAGGTACCGGCTTAGGTACAGATGGCTAAACTTGTCTTACATACCTAGAACTAAATAGTAGGGTACCACGGGGTAAACCCGGCCTTGGAAAAATCCGGCCACCTAAGTTTTAGGGATGCATATCTCAGCAACCAATAGACCGATTGAGACAAAAGATTTCAACAATCGATTCCTTGAACTCACCTCTTTCAAATGAGCTATTTGGTTCATCATTTGCTGAAACAGCAAGTCCATAGGATCGCAGGTGACCGGGTTTACCACATGGCCGGGTTTACCCCGCAGTACCCTTCATTCATACCGTACCTCGTTGATGAATGGAATCAGCACTACAGCCTCCCAAGGTTGCTGCTTTCCATTCAAATCCGTTTGGAATTTGGTAGGATAAAAATCGATCACGGGAGAGGATTCGCTCGTCATCAGCTCCTAAAGAACAACAGCAACTTGCACTTCTATCTATTTCTATGGACCAGTTGCGTTTCCGCGATTGGGCTGGTCGAGAGCGACCCCGCGGTATTTAGTGAAAGATTGGAGCGGTGCCTGCGGGGTCGTCAACGTCATTTTTTGTCAATTCTTCTCTTCACTCGCCCCTTTTCCGCTTTCAGATTATTGAACAATGTCGACAACCCCGTTGGCACATATCTATAGTCTGGCCAATAGCAGTTGGCACCTGGACTCAAGGCGTGTTGCGTAAAATAGATTTACAAATGCGGATTTCTGTCCACGCTTCGTGTACTCCTATTTAGCAGAAGTACATGCAAACTACGCAACTCGCCTTGAGTCCAGGTGCCAACTGCTATTGGCCAGACTATAAATCTGGCATAATCGACCAACCCCATCGCGACAACGCAACTGGTCTATAGTCCGCTATAATCCAACAGTAGTGAGCTACACACGTGTGGAGAAAACTCCCGGGGAATTCCCTATAAGTATGTAATGAAGCATAGGGAGGCCGGTGAATTCACCGTGAGTTTGAAACTCACCACGTGTGAACACGTGAGAAAAATTTCGCGCCTGGGAGCAAGTGAGAATGCTCTACACAAAAAATGAAACTCAAAACTCACCGTGAATTCACCGTGAGTTTGCTCACCACGTGTGTAGGCCTGTCACTCTCTAGTCTAGACGCTCCCACATTATCGTAATGCTCCGTTCATACCCTGTAAGCCTGCGGAATGAGCTTTTTGCTCGCCGAGGGCAAAACCGCCAGCAGCTGTTGAAACGGGACGAACGGGGTACTGAGTTCGTAGTTGAGCTCCAAATCTGCGAAACCTTTGATATCCGATAAGTAGGGCGCGTAATGGTGAGGATAAAACCTGAAAAAAAAACAATAGGCGCTATGAAAAGGCCACTGAAAAAGTATGGCGGGAAAGTTTGTATGGGGAGGCAATTGTTATTTCTAACATTTGAAAGCACCTAAAGAGGGGTCAACTCGCGACTAGCAAGCCAGAAAACTTCAGCGAACTCATGGATATTCCGTAATATCTTATAGCCAAAGTATGTACAGCTAAAAATAGAAACTGCTTACCAGTTCCAACTTTGACACCCGTGATAATAGTAATGCAGATTCCACTGTATGGCGCGAATATAACCGAAGGCTTGGCCTTCTAGTTCTTCCCTACAACAGCAACAAAACCAAATCAAACTTTAGCACCATTTCTCGCTATCTTTAAAGGCAAGGGGTCCCCTACACCGACTTTCGAATTTAAAGTTCAAACCAATTTTATCAAAAACTACATTTTTAACCGAGTCTTTTGCAAAAAACCGCTTTTCAAAATTCCTATCCGTTCATGAGTTATTCGAAGATAAAAATCGATAAATTTCAGTATTGAAGCGGTCCTCGGGAACCACTACGGTATAGTCTGGCTAACAGGAGTTGGCACTCGGACTCAAGGTGCGTTGCGTAAAATAGATTCACAAATGCGGATTTCTGTCCACGCTTCGTGTACTCCTATTTAGCAGAAGTACATGCAAACTACGCAACTCGCCTTGAGTCCAAGTGCCAACTGCTATTGGCCAGACTATAGTTAACTACGTAGTTAACTACCGTAGTGGTTCCCAAATCCGTCTTCAGTACTGAACTTGACTGAACTTTGCACACCGACAACTCGTGAACGGATAGGAATTTTGAAAAGCGGTTTTTTCAAAAGACTCGGTTAAAAATGTAGTTTATGATAAAATTGGTTTGAACTTAAAATTCGAAAGTCGGTGTAGGGGACCCCTTGCCTTTAACGCCTGGTTCCCAACCCATTGGCTTACATACTTCGTAATATTGGCGTAGTCCATCTTTGACTGATAATAGTGTCGCTTGTGTTGCCGAAATTCGCGTTCCATACATTTCGTCCAACCTTCCTCTTCTTCATCCGCTAAAAAAACACAAAATTCCATGGAATCCATTCCATTGCCTTACCCAGCCCATGAAAACAAAGCCCCAAACAGTGCCAAATAATTTTACCCCTAAAATAACGAAAAAATCGCCCCAAAAAATTTACCCCACTACCCCAAAATTTGCCCACACCTCCAAGAATTACTCCAAAAATTACCTCACGAAATTACCCTAGACTATGCTAAAATTACCCCAAAAATTACCCACAAAAATTTACCTCCTCGCTCTTCCTTCTCATCCTAAGTTGCGATATCTCCTGCCCAAATTTTTCCCACAACCTCCAAGAGAATTACCCCAAAATTACCAACGTCTCACAAAATTACCCGCATAACCACAAATTACCCTAAAATTACCCCCCCCCCCCCCCCCCAAAAAAAAAAATTACCTCCTCGCTCTTCCTTCTCATCCCTCGCGATATCTCCTGCCATCGCGCCAAAAATTACCCCCCAAAATTACCCCAGACTACGCATAAATTACCCCAAAATTACCCCCCAATAATTACCTCCTCGCTCTTCCTTCTCATCCCCCGCGATATCTCCTGCCATCGCGCCAATGATCAGTCCTTTTGCCATTGCTTCGGACGCAGTCATCAATTCTTCCTCCTCCTCCTCGTCCGAATTCCCTCCCTCCTCTTCCTCTGAGGTATCATCAAAAGCTCCTTTCTTGCTTTTCTGATCACCCGTCGCCCCTTCCGAGGACGAGGCCGAGGAGTCTTCTTTCGTTCTCAGAGGAGGTTCGAGCTCCTCCTCCTCCATCTCTGCTTCGTCGTCGCACTCGAAAACGACGAAATCTTTCTGAAAAAAAGAAGAGGATTGGGTCAACCTGATGAAGATTAGGTTTCAGTCTTGACAGAAAAGTTACGCAGAAAGTGAATAGTTGAGAAGAATTGGAGGTGACGACCTTTTTTTTGGTAAACTCGTGGAATTGATGTTTCACGAGATTTTTTGCGGAAAAGAATAAGGGGTATTAGCTGGACTGGAGAAGTTTAGGTTGTTTTCCGTGTACACAAAGAGTTCAGAAGGAACGAAGCGGCTTAGAAAAATCGAAAACTGATATTTCACTATCCCCCGCAGCGGTAGCTCAGTGGTCAAATCAAGCGCGCACAGCGGAGTTCGATTCCTGCCTAGTGCACAAATAGACTGTTACTGTACCTCTCCAGCGGTTGAAGATTCAGCTTTTCCTCTGCCTCTGCCTCTTTTCGAGGCTCCCTTGCCTTCCAGCCATTTCATGTCTTCCATTTCATCCTCGAAACAGTTCTTGTCGTGCTAAAAATGAGCAAGTACGTGTAAATTTCAGGGCAAAAACAACCGCACAAAAAGTGGGTACGTACACAGAGGAACGGTCTATAAACCTGAGCAAGATTCGTCATGAATTTCTCAAATCTCGACAAATTCAACCAGCCACCTTCGTTCATGTAGCCTGAAACGGAAAACAACCTGATTCAAAATAAACTAACCAACCGTACCTGCGCTATCTTGGTAGTCGCGAGGTGTGGGCCTGGGTCATGACCAGTTGAAACATAAAAGTTACGAGTTCATCCAGGCTGTTCCCAGCACATAACGAAATAATTCGTCATGTCTGCCGCGTGAACTCGTGACTTTGATGTTTCGGCAGGTCATAACCCCGGGCCACCTTGCGAACACTCAACAATGAAATCGCAAGTTGCGAATAATACCATTGATAACATATTATGGACGAGTTGCGTTGTCGCGATTTGGTTGGTCGATAAAGACCCCGCGGTATTGAATGAATGAATGAAGTTTTACTGTTATCACATGGTTGGAATAACAAAACAAGAAACAAATACATGACATATGCCTGACGCAAGAATGCAGGCGGGAACACTTTACTGAAGAATTGGAAGCTACTGAAGAATATTCAGCGATTAGGGAGCGGAAAAGACGAGTGAAAACAAGAATTGACAACAACTGACGTCGACGACCCCGCAGGCACCGATCCAAACTTTCACACTGCACTGCATACCGCAGGGTCGCTATCGACCAACCCAATCGCGACAACGCAACTCATCCATATTTACCTCCCATCTGTGGCCAAACTTTCTTGTACGCTTCGTATAGCACAGGCAGCGCTCCATTATTGATGTGCATGTTGGGAAGATTGGGTATGAAATCGTTGCCTACCAGAAAGCCCATGACCACCCAATCATCAATCAGTTTCTCCAAATCAAACTTGTCACCGATCGAGCGCTAAAAATCAATAAACGATCACTCCACATGCAGGGAACCCTAGCCAAGCGAGAGCATGATAAAAGCTAAGCGGCTTGTGACTTTCATGGCTCATTCGCATAGGAAGGAAATGCACTCGGCGTACGCCCGGGGTATACATGGTTGACCAAGCATTTGCGTGTCGCGCTATGGACACGCCGAGCGTACGCCGAGCGCATGTTTCCGATGGACCGATATGTGAATGAGCCATGATTTGCAACAGAAATGTCGAGTAGATAAGGAGCGCGACAAGCCGGCGTATCTTCAAGTAATATGTGAAGGGTACCATGGGGTAAACCCGGCCACCTAAGCTCCTGTGAACTTTCTGTTTCAGTAGGTTATAGTTTCAGGTAATCCACACCGGTCCCATCCCTCGTGGCCGCACGAGGGACAGCAGGCTCTCGAAGCGAAAAAATAATTACGGTAGCCTACGTACGTGGTAAAAACGAAGACGACGAAGCGCGCAGCGAGCAGAAGGAAGAAAAGAAGAAGCGCGCGCGTCGTGGTCTTCGTTTTTACCACGTACGTAGGCTACCGTAATCCCTTTGCGATTCTTTTTCGCTTCGAGAGCCTGCTGTCCCTCGTGCGGCCACGAGGGATGGGACCGGTGTGGATGATGAGCCAATTGCTCATTTGAAAGAGGAGCGTTCAAGAAATCGATATTTGTCTCAATGGGTCCATTCCATTGGTTGCTGAAATATGCAGCCCTGAAGCTTAGGTGGCCGGATTTTCCCATTGCCGGGTTTACCCCAAAGTACCCTAAAAATAAGCGTACCTTCAAATCTTGAAATTCTAGCTCCAGATACTCCCGAAGCAGGGTCAAATGCAGCAAATGAAAGGTGGTCTGTTCTGGGTTGGCAGTTCTACAATAACGGAAAAATATGTATGAAGATGTATGTATTCAGAAATGACGCCATAAAATGCAGAATGATGTGAATGCGGTATTACAGTATTACTTTGCAGACTTCTCCTTCTGTGGCCGAACAAACTTGACCTCTTCGCGCAGCAGAGCAAAATAGGGTTCGTGTGAACACAACCCGAGCATAATCTAAAAGAAAAAATAATAAATATTGTAGTGTCACTTTACAGCAGAAAAAGTTTGCGCATTCGTCACTTGCACTGAAAATAGTGGGCTACACACGTGGTAAGTAAACTCACGATGAATTCACGGTGAGTTTGAACTTCGAGTTTTATTTTTCGTGTAGGCAGAGCATCCTCACTTGCTCCCAAGCGCAAAATTTTTCTCACGTGTTCACACGTGGTTAGCTTCAAACTCACGGTGAATTCAGCGGCCTCCATATGCTTCATCACATACTTATACGAAATTCCCCGAGTTTACTCACCACGTGTGTAGCGCGCTATTAGCAGATGGCTGAACACATAATAGGCCACAAAAAGGAAAGGTTGTCCAGGTAATACCAGATCTGCGTCCAAACCGTACAGACAATGCCTGGTGTACGGATCGTGGTCCCGTTTTTCCCGTTCAAACCGAATAAAGTCCATGATCTTGTGCTCTCCCTCACCGGGAACCTGAAAAAGTACAGACTATTTCTTTTTGGGGGTATGCTGGAAATTCTGGGGGTATGTGAGAAAAAAATTTTTCCCTGGGGTATGCGGCAGCCCCCACTTTTCTGCTCCAACGTAACCCCACTGACAGACCCCCACCCTGGAAACCGTGCCGATGTCTGGGTAATGAATGGCATCCAAGTATGGTAATGGGATCAAGGTTGTGGTAATGGTAAAGGCAATGGTATCAAGGTAATGATATCCAGGTGTGGTAACGGGGTCAAGGTTCCAGTAATGGTATCCAGCTTACGGCAATGGCGATATGGTATCATGGTAAATGGTAACCAGGTAATGGTAACGGTAATGGTACCAAGTTTCAAGGTAATGGTAATGGTATCCAATGGCACCGGTAATGGTATCATGGTAATGGTATACGGAGGTATGGTAATGACGTCAAAGTTGTGGTAATAATGGTATCCAGGTAATAAAAATAAAAATGGTAATGCCATCAAGATAATGGATTGGCTTATCTTTCTTACATCATGTCCGGACAAATAGATTCGGATGCCTTGCCAAGAGCGATCCGTGCTGACCTTCGAATGCACAAAGTACTGCAGCTGCTTGTGCAACTTGGCCATGAAGTGCGTTCCTATACGAACCAACACTTAGTGGACTACTATACAGAACAGAAACAAAACACAAGTTTCTTTTCTCATATCTAACTGGTAAGTCACATAGCAAACTTAGTGAGCGAGCATGCACGAGTTACGCTAATCATAATTCATCGCTATGTGAACCTACACTTAGCTGTGCAGGCAGAAGCAAAACAGCGCTCCTACTTTTATCTAATTGGCGATTCACATAGCGACCTTTTTTGCGCAAAAGCTGTCGCTATGTGAAACAACACTTAGCTGTGCAGGCAAAAGCAAAACAGCGCTCCTTTTATCTAACTGGATGTTCACATAGCAACCTTGTTAGCGCAATAGGCGCACCAGTTGCGCAAATGGTGTCGCTATGTGAACCGCCACTTACCAGGCGTAATGCAGTTGGAATCGAAGCGTTCCTCAGTAGGCAACTGCTCTCCTTTCGCCTTGGCAGCTTTCTCCGTTTCTTCAGCGTTTTTCGCCGACCTAAAAAACAACAGCAGATTCACATAGATTACACCCAATTTTACTTGTAACCAGGCGCATTTGTAACGAGGCCAGTAGTGCTATGTCAGCCGACTTTAGTCACTTGTCCCTGGGCTGGCACATGGTTGTGTGCCTAAATCCCCGCTTTGTAACCATGCATTTTCCACCAATTCACACGATGTCAATAATAATAAAAAGTAGATTTGTCAGTCAAAAATTAACACGAACTTACATGAATCGCCTTCCCCTTTGTTGATTCATCTTTGCCCTTGGAGCTACACCGTCCACAGCCATGAAAAAGACCTTCTGGGGGCGTATGATGCGAAATAAAACCTGCAAATAAATAGGTTCTATGGGGGCAAACCCGGTCATGGGGTAAACCAGGCCACCTAAGCTCCTGCGAACTTTCAGCAAATGATGAACCAATTAGCTCATTTGAAAGAGGAGAGTTCAAGAAATCGATTGCTATAATATTGTGTCCCAATCAATCGGTCCATTAGTTGCTGAAATATGCAGCCCTGAAACTTAGTTGACGGTCGGATTTTCCTATGGCCGGTTGCAGGTACAAAATTTTCACATGTCCACTAAATACTGTACTAGACCACACATACATACGT
>JASAMW010001810.1:0-10579 GCA_030247985.1 Epsilonema sp. ZAB3_2 | reverse complement strand
GGCATAATTTGGGATCAAAACAGAGTTATTCCAATACACTAGACTAGACACCCAAGCGAGTCAATCTGGCTTACGGGAAAGCCGGCTCATCAAGTTGATAATGATAATACATGTGCGCCATTTTGGCGGAGCTATTTTCAATAAGTCCACACTTTTTGTTATAGTTGTTGACAATGACATGGACATCTAAATATCCATCAATATGGACCCGCCATTTTTCACATTATATCAAATGGTCTTACCAGGTGCGGCTTAGATTCCGTTCTTAAAAAAAAAAAAAAAAAAAAAAAAACAAAAAAAAACAAAAAAAAAAAAAAAACCCCCCCCCAACCCCCCCCCCCCCCCCCCCCCCCCACTGAACACATGACGCATAGGACGGAAATCGCAAAGTTCGGCAAAATCTCAAAAATTTAGCACAGTAGGTTGTTTTTTTGGGAGGTCCGCCCTCGAGGAAGGAGGAGTCGTACTTTCTTGTTCTTCAGTCTTGAAGGATGGAATGCCACGCTGGTGGTAGGCGGTGTGCGCCAACCCCGAATTCCTCGCTTGGAGGGGCGTATTTAGATAAGTGCTACAGTCTCCCTCCTATTCAGCTCTTCTTCCCTCTCCTCCATATTTGACCCTGGAACGTCTTTGAGCCATTGCTTCACGGATACCGCTCACATTTTCTTTGTTGTTGTTTTGACACTTGTTACGTTTACTTTATATATTCATCATCTCACGAACTGTGTACCGGTTAAAAGACGGAGAGTGCCAATTACATGCATATATGGTTGGTATTTACCATGATTACTGCATCTGTGGTATGTGATTATACCATTGGTTGTGTGTTGTGCACCCGCATGTGATCATAAATAAAATACTGCTGCTGCTGCTTCTTGCCAAGTGAATTATATTTGAATTTATTGCTAATCAGCAGCCAGAATTGGCATACAAGGTTTACGGTCACTTTGTTGCAGGTTTTTTGGTTGCGGATGTTTCATTGCAGACATTTGGTTGCCGCAGTCACTTTGTAATGAGAACTTTCGTTGCGGGGTTTTTTCATTGGTTTTTTCATTTATTTTTTCATTTCGCAGTTTTTTCATTGCGGACATTTCATTGCGGTCGTCGTCTGGTCATTTCGTAACGAGAACTTTCATTACTGGTCATTTCGTTGTGGGTCAGTTCGTTGCCAGTCCAGAGTTGGTTACTTGGTCATGAGAACTTTCATTGCTG
This sequence comes from Epsilonema sp. ZAB3_2, assembly GCA_030247985.1. NCBI lineage: Eukaryota > Metazoa > Nematoda > Chromadorea > Desmodorida > Epsilonematidae > Epsilonema > Epsilonema sp. ZAB3_2. The sequence continues at coordinate 9,367 of JASAMW010001810.1, read as the reverse complement.
GTCATTTCGTTGCGAGATTTACCTAAGCCTAAGCCTAAGCCTAAGCCTGCAACGAAGTGCATGGCAACGAAAGTACTCACTACCAACTGACGAAATCAAGGCTGGAAACGAACTGACCCGCAACGAAATGACCAGCAACAAAAGTTCTCATTATGAAATGACCAGACGATGACCGCAACAAAATGTCTGCAACGAAAAACCCGCAACAAAAGTACCCGCAACAAAAGTTCTCATTACGAAATGATCACCACCGCAACGAAATGTCCGCAACCAAATTTCCGGCAACCAAATGACCGTACCCTGCATACAACAATGTATTTGTCACTTTCACTAGTAAACTACAGCCATCAATAGCATCAGAAGAAGGGCAAGTGTTTCACACTTTTCCCTTGTTTACTTGTGGACTTCAAAATGACAAAATTGCAGGAAAGGAAAGATGTCATGAAACCTTCTTCCACATAGTTACACAATTGCAGCAATAGTAGAACAGCTATGTGTAGGGTATTGTGTACAGTACATACATAAACCAACCTGCTTTTTTTGTTTTCATCTGCTGATTTGATGAAAGTGTTGTATCATCTATTGAACTACTATTTCCTTCCACTTTACCTATTCAATGTCTCTTTGGTGACTGCCCTTCATTTCTGGCCTGACCGCAGTGTCAGTGCTTTCTATCTGGTGCTTTCAATTGGTCTGGAACTCTCAATCTACAGGGTGTCTTATAATAAACCGTCCACCTTCCCGTGCATGTAACTCTGGAACCACACCATAGATTTTAATGCGGGTTTTTGTATTTTGTAGGCAAGGCTTCAACGGAGGTGCGTACGAAATTTTAGCTTCCTAGGCCCAGTGGAAGCTGCTCAAACACCTTTTTCCTCCAGCGGTCAAAAACAAGGTTTTTCGAACTGGTAGTGCCGATTTATGGGTAATTCTGTGTGTGTAGTCATAAAGCAAAATTAGCCTCGTAATGAAGAAAGATGTCTAAAAATGCTAGGAAATGTGTATCTCATGCATTATCCCCAGTGCCAGCATAGCAAACGCATGAAACAGGGTATCTTGAAAAACTAAAACCTATATTTTCTCCATAGTAAAGGAAAACGTCGATTTTGAGCTTCCAGATTCAAACCGTCGTAGTCTCCGAAGTATGTGAACCACATCGTTGAAATTTTGTATATTTACTTGTTGTAGCCTTGGCTAAAAAAAACAAAAAACCCCATAAAAATCTAAGACGTGGTTCCAGAGTTACATGCACGGAAAAGCGGGACGGTTTATTATGGGACACTTGGTTTTGACAAAATGCCAAGAAAACATTGTGTACACTGTTGTTAGTACTCCGTCATGTCTTTTTCTAAGACAAAAACCCGATAATGAAACTGAAAGGGAACTTAACCCGTCGAGACTGCTATTGCGTGCAAGCAAACTGATGGCGCGTTCACCAGACCTCTGTAATGTCCGTCCATCCATCCGTCTGTTTGTCAATCCATATGTCCGTCCGTCCATCCAACCCATATGGGTTGACCAATGGACGGACGGACATTATGGACGCTCTGGCGAACGCGCCCTAAGCCGTATCTGGTATCGAGCTAATAAAAGTGTCGCGTCCATAAGCGTTGTTTAAGAATACTACAGAATCCATGAAATGAAGAAAAATAAAAAGACTGGTTGAATTCCCTGGGTGCTTGGTGCTAGGTGCTGGGTGCTGCGTAGACGCCGAGATGCAATGCACCCGGACCGGTCACTTAAACATAGAGTCTAACATTACTGAGCGCTAGGTGACATGGACTATGAATAGGTGCGGCAGAACTACTGAGGAAGTGCATAGAAAACTGGCTTAGGCTTAGGCTGAGGCTGATGGCGCGTTCACCAGACGTCCGTAACGTCCGTATGGACGTCCGCCCATCCATCAACTCATATGGGTTGACGAACGGATGGACTGGATGAACACTAGTCTGGGTTGACGAACGGACGATGGACGGACGGAGGTGACGTTCTTGGTGAATGCGCCATGAGGCTTAGGTCAGGCGTAGGCTTAGCTGATGGCGCGTTCACCAGACGTCCGTAAATCCGATAAATCTGTACGTCCGTCCATTCGTCAACCCATAATGTGTTCGTCCATCCGTCCATCAATCAATATGGTTGACGAACGTATGGACGTATGGATTTACGGGACGTCTTGTGAACGCGCCATGAGGCTTAGAGGTTAGAAGTTTGGATGAAGAGGTGTAGGTCTCAGCCTAAGCCTCAACCTAAGCCTCATGGCGCGTTCACCAGACGTCCGTAATGCACGTCCGTCCATCCGTCAACTCATATGGGTTGACGAACGGATGGACGGACAAACACTTGTGGGTTTTGACGATGGGTAACCGGACGGACGGACGGACGTAAATGACGTCTGGTGAACGCGCCATAAGCCTCAACCTAAGCCTAAGCCTAAGCCTAAGCCAGTGTTCTATGCTGCACTTATTCAGTAATCTATGCACTTATTCAGTAGTCTATGCCGCACCTATTCAGTAGTCCATGTCACCTAGCACTCAGTAAGGTTCGACTTTATGTTGAAGTGACTGGTCCGTCACAGTAGGTGCCCGTATTAAGCAGTCTACGCAGCACCCAGCACCTAGTACTTATTCATAATGAATGCGGTACCTATTCAGTAGTCCATGTCACCTAGCACTCAGTAAGGTTCGACTCTATGTTGAAATAATCGGGGTCCGTCACATTAGGTGCCCGTATTAAGCAGTCTACGCAGCACCCAGCACCTGTAGTACTTATTCATAGTCTATGCCGCACCTATTCAGTAGTCCATGTCACCTGGCACTCAGTAAGGTTCGACTCTATGTTGAAGTGACCAGTCCGTCACAGTAGCACCCAGCACCTAGCACCCAGCACCCAGGCAATTCCAACGGGTAATAAAAAAAAGTCTTTTCTAAAGAAAGAAAGAACAGAAGGAAGAGCAAAGCAAAGCTTTTGCAAACTTTTGCAAAGCCCAAGCAAGCAAACAAATGCGGATATGGCGATGGGACAGGAGATGGGAAGGAGGGAAACAAAAAAACTAACACCCCGGCGTTGAATGTGGGCGGAGAGCGCTTCACAACCTCCAAAAACACTCTCACTTGGAATACCCGACACTTTCTTCACCAGGTCGCCTTCTTTCCTTTCCTTTGTATCAGTGTTCCTTCGTTCAGCTAATTCGTGATTTCTCTGTTGCAGTTCGCTCAGTGGAAGAATTCCGACGTTGAAAGATGAGACTGGAGCTGTAAGCCTTTTATCACCAGACTACATCAGACAGGACAACGTACTTGGGGGGTTGGGGTGGTGTTTCGTGGGGGGGGGGTGGGTGTGTTGGTGTGGGGTTGGGTGGGGGTGTGGGGAGGTCGCGTTGTCGGTTCTCGTTTGAAAAGATTGCTAGTAAGTTTTCTGTCTGTGTCGTCGATCCGCTGCGGCGCCCGCGGGGCCCGTCGCCCCGCCGCCCGCGCGCCCGTCGTCGTCGTCTTTTCTTTCTTCTCCGTTCTTCGTGCGCATGTAGTTGAGGATCACACTGAACAACTTGGGATCTCTATCAATAAACATCTAGACAGCCAAAAAGAACCAACACGCATTCCCACTTACTACCGGACACGTGTTCCAAAAGTACTACTCTGTGTGGGAGGCACATCTATCTGGCAAAGTTCCTTCTGGGTTCTCCACTGAGAGAACGCAGAAGTCGCGCAAAACTCTTTCATATGGATCCATCTCCTTGGTCCAACTGTGACTGGATGGACCGAGAAATTCTTGGGCCTAATGGTGCGTTCACCAGACGTCCGTAACGGACGGACGGACGAACACTTCTGTGTTGACGAACGGACGGACGAACGTCTGGTGAACGCGCCATAAGGCCTAAACACCCGTTAGTTTACTTACAGACGTCAAGAGAATTGATGAAGTTTTGCGCAAGTTACTTACACCAGAGATCCAGGCTGGTCCCATAATTAAGATTAGCCGTTCGATGTGATCGGCGTACCGAAGCGAACGAAGACTGCGGTGCGTAGAAAGAAAGAAAAGACGACGACGCAACGCGCCTACGTACGTATCGTATCGTAGTCTTCCTTCGTTCGCTTTGGGACGCCGATCACGTGATCATATGGAATGGCTAATCTAAATCATGGGACCAGCCTGTATGCCTTCCACGACAAAGAGAAGTCTCCGCGTTCTGTCAGCGGATCGACGACATCAGACAGGAAAACTTACTTGTAATGAGCAAATCTGTATTTTGTGCTGAAACGAAGGAACCGACGAGTACGGTCGGACTGTACTCGGCTCTGCTAAACAGTCTACCCTTGCGAATACTTTTACTCGAAGAGCATCTTCTCATCTGAACGGTACAGTAGCAGCGACCCACTCGTACTTTCTCGCACCTTGCTCAGTACGAGAAAGTAACAGCTCGTGTAAGCTAGCGTGTTTATGTGACGAGAAGATGCTTGGTGCGAGTAGAAGTACTTACGCAGTCAGACTGCTTAGCAGGTGGGAGTTCTAGTCGTCCGTATTCATCGGTTCTTATACGAAAGGTCAACATGCTCGGTACGAGTAAGTTGTCCTGTCTGATGTCGTCTAGTGATAAAAGGCTTACAGCTCCAGTCTCGTCTTTCAACGTCGGAATTCTTCCACTGAGCAAACTGCAACAGAGAAAGTGGCAGTAGCTGAACGAAGGAACACTGAAATACAAAGGAAAGGAAAGAAGGCGACCTGGTGAAGAAAGTGTCGGGTATCCAAGTGAGAGTGTTTTTGGAGGTTGTGAAGCGCTCTCCGCCCACATTCAACACCAGGATGCTGTCCATCTGCTTCCCTCCTTCCATCTCCTGTCCCATCGCCATATCCGCATTTGTTTGCTTGCTTGGCTTTGCAAAAGTTTGCAAAAGCTTTGCTTTGCTCTTCCTTCTGTTCTTTCTTTCTTTAGAAAAGACTTTTTTTTATTACCCGTTGGAATTGCCTGGGTGCTGGGTGCTAGGTGCTGGGTGCTACTGTGACGGACTGGTCACTTCAACATAGAGTCGAACCTTACTGAGTGCCAGGTGACATGGACTACTGAATAGGTGCGGCATAGACTACTGAATAAGTACTAGGTGCTGGGTGCTGCGTAGACTGCTTAATACGGGCACCTAATGTGACGGACCGATCACTTCAACATAGAGTCGAACCTTACTGAGTGCTAGGTGACATGGACTACTGAATAGGTACGGCATAGACTACTGAATAAGTACTAGGTGCTGGGTGCTGCGTAGACTGCTTAATACGGGCACCTACTGTGACGGACCAGTCACTTCAACATAGAGTCGAACCTTACTGAGTGCTAGGTGACATGGACTACTGAATAGGTGCGGCATAGACTACTGAATAAGTGCATAGATTACTGAATAAGTGCAGCATAGAACACTGGCTTAGGCTTAGGCTTAGGCTTAGGTTGAGGCTTATGGCGCGTTCACCAGACGTCCATTACGTCCGTCCGTCCGTCCGTTCATTCGTCAACCCACAAGTGTTTGTCCGTCCATCCGTTCGTCAACCCATATGAGTTGACGGATGGACGGACGTCCGTTACGGACGTCTGGTGAACGCGCCATGAGGCTTAGGTTGAGGCTTAGGCTGAGACCTACACCTCTTCATCCAAACCTAAGCCTAAGCCTCATGGCGCGTTCACAAGACGTCCGTAAATCCATACGTCCATACGTTCGTCAACCATATTGATTGATGGACGGATGGACGAACACATTATGGGTTGACGAATGGACGGACGTACAGATTTATGGATTTACGGACGTCTGGTGAACGCGCCATCAGGCTCAGCCTACGCCTCAACCTAAGCCTCATGGCGCATTCACCAGACGTCCGTTACGTCCGTCCGTCCATCCGTCCGTTCGTCAACCCATAAGTGTTCATCCATCCATCCGTTCGTCAACCCATATGAGTTGATGGATGGGCGGACGTCCATTACGGACGTTACGGACGTCTGGTGAACGCGCCATCAGCCTCAGCCTAAGCCTAAGCCAGTTTTCTATGCCGCACTTATTCAGTAGTCTATGCCGCACCTATTCAGTAGTCCATGTCACCTAGCGCTCAGTAATGTTAGACTCTATGTTTAAGTGACCGGTCCGTCACAGTAGGTGCCCGTATTAAGCAGTCTACGCAGCACCCAGCACCTAGCACCAAGCACCCAGGGAATTCCAACCAGTACTTTTATTTTTCTTCATTTCATGGATTCTGTAGTATTGCTAAACAACGCTTATGGACGCGACACTTTATTAGGCTGATACCAGATACGGCTTAGGGCGCGTTCACCAGACGTCCATAATGTCCATCCGTCCATTGGTCAACCCATATGGGTTGAATGGACGGACGGACATATGGGTTGACAAACAGACGGATGGATGGACGGACATTACAGAGGTCTGGTGAACGCGCCATCAGTTTGCTTGCACGCAATAGCATACTGAGCAGCAAGTTTAAGTTCCCTTTCAGTTTCATTATGGGTTTTTGTCTTAGAAAAAGACATGACGGAGTACTAACAACAGTGTACACAATGTTTTCTTGGCATTTTGTAGTACAGAGTGTCTCATAATAAACCGTCCACCTTTCCGTGCATGTAACTCTGGAACCACGTCTTAGATTTTTATGCGGTTTTTTGTATTTTTTAGCCAAGGCTTCAACAAGTAAATATACAAAATTTCAACGATGTGGTTCACATACTTCGGAGACTACGACGGTTTGAATCTGGAAGCTCAAAATCGACGTTTTCCTTTACTATGGAGAAAATATCGGTTTTAGTTTTTCAAGATACCCTGTTTCATGCGTTTGCTATGCTGGCACTGGGGATAATGCATGAGATACACATTTCCTAGCATTTTTAGACATCTTTCTTCATTACGAGGCTAATTTTATTATGACTCATGCACAGAATTACCCATAAATCGGCACTACCAGTTCGAAAAACCTTGTTTTTGACCGCTGGAGGAAAAAGGTGTTTGAGCAGCTTCCACTGGGCCTAGGAAGCTAAAATTTCGTACACACCTCAGTTGAAGCCTTGCCTACAAAATACAAAAACCCGCATTAAAATCTATGGTGTGGTTCCAGAGTTACATGCACGGGAAGGTGGACGGTTTATTATGAGACACCCTGTAGATTGAGAGTTCCAGACCAATTGAAAGCACCAGATAGAAAGCACTGACACCGCGGACAGGCCAGAAATGAAGGGCAGTCACCAAAGAGACATTGAATAGGTAAAGTGGAAATAGTAGTTCAATGGATGATACAACACTTTCATCAAATCAGCAGATGAAAACAAAAAAAGCCGGTTGGTTTATGTATGTACTGTACACAATACCCTACACATAGCTGTTCTACTATTGCTGCAATTGTGTAACTATGTGGAAGAAGGTTTCATGACATCTTTCCTTTCCTGCAATTTTGTCATTTTGAAGTCCACAAGTAAACAAGGGAAAAGTGTGAAACACTTGCCCTTCTTCTGATGCTATTGATGGCTGTAGTTTACTAGTGAAAGTGACAAATACATTGTTGTATGCAGGGTACGGTCGTTTGGTTGCCGGAAATTTGGTTGCGGACATTTCGTTGCGGTGGTGATCATTTCATAATGAGAACTTTCATTGCGGGTACTTTTGTTGCGGGTTTTTCATTGCGGACATTTTGTTGCGGTCGTCATCTGGTCATTTCATAATGAGAACTTTTGTTGCCAGTCATTTCGTTGCAGGTCAGTTCATTTCCAGCCTTGATTTGGTCAGTTGGTAGTGAGTACTTTTGTTGCCATGCACTTCGTTGCACGCTTAGGCTTAGGCTTAGGCTTAGGTAAATCTCGCAACGAAATGACCAGCAACGAAAGTTCTCACGACCAAGTAACCAACTCTGGACTGGCAACGAACTGACCCACAACGAAATGATCAGCAATGAAAGTTCTCATTACGAAATGACCAGACGACGACCGCAATGAAATGTCCGCAATGAAAAAACTGCGAAATGAAAAAATAAATGAAAAAAACCAATGAAAAAACCCCGCAACGAAAGTTCTCGTTACAAAGTGACCACGGCAACCAAATGTCTGCAATGAAACATCCGCAACCAAAGAACCCGCAACGAAGTGACCGTAAACCTTGTATGCCAATTCTGACTGCTGATTATAGTCTGGCCAATAGCAGTTGGCACCTGGACTCAAGGCATGTTGCGTAGTTTGCATGTACTTCTGCTAAATAGGAGTACACGAAGCGTGGACATAAATCCGCATTTGTAAATCTATTTTACGCAATGCGCCTTGAGTTCAAGTGCCAACTGCTATTGGCCAGACTATAGCAATAAATTCAAATATAATTCACTTGGCAAGAAGCAGCAGCAGCAGTATTTTATTTATGATCACATGCGGGCGCACAACACACAACCAATGGTATAATCACATACCACAGATGCAGTAATCATGGTGAATACCAACCATATTGTGTATGTAATTGGCGCTCTACATACTTTTCGTACATACGGTACACAGTACATAAGAGAAATAAATAAACGTGTATAGCGAGCAGTAGGACGTAACAAGTGTCAAAACAACAACGGCAAAGAAAAATCTGAGTGGTATCCGTGAAGCAATGGCTTAGAGACGTTCCAGGTCAAATGTGGAGGAGAGGGAAGCTGAATGGGAGGGAAACTGTCTCACAGATCTCGATACACACCTCCAAGCAGAGGAATTCGGGGTTCACCCACACCGCCTGCCACCAGCATGGCATTCCATCCTTCAAGACTGTGAAACAAGAAAGTACGACTCCTCCTTCCTCAGCAGACCTGCAAAATAACCGACCTCTTGTGTTAAATTTTTGAGATTTTTAGAACTTTGCGATTTCCGTCCTATGCTTCATGTGTTGAAGAACGGAATCTAAGCCGCACCTGGTATAGTCGGAGAAACGATCAAGAGTTCGCTTGACAATTTTGCCGCTCCCGTGGCAATGTAACATTTCTAAACAGTCTAAACAAAAATAGCAACCGGCTTTTCGACCCTTTTTCAAAAACTATTGCTATTCTTGTTTAGAATGTTTTGGAAATGTTACATTGCCACAGGAGTGGCAAAATTGTCAAGCGAACTCTTGATCGTTTCTCCGACTATAAGACCATTTGATATATGTGAAAAATGGCGGGTCCATATTGATGGATATTTAGATGTCCATGTCATTGTCAACAACAATAACAAAAAGTGTGGACTTATTGAAAATAGCTCCGCCAAAATGGCGCACATGTATTATCATTATCAACTTGATGAGCCGGCTTTATAGTAAGTACGATTGACTCGCTTGGGTGTCTAGTCTAGTGTACTGGAATAACTCTGTTTTGATCCCAAATTATGCCC
>JASAMW010001809.1:0-30169 GCA_030247985.1 Epsilonema sp. ZAB3_2 | reverse complement strand
CCCCGCCACTAGCTCTTCTATTCGCTCCTCCAACATTCGCAGATCATGTTGACTTGCCTGATTTGTTGAAGCTGACCTTAGCCAGGTGTTCCCATCAACTTCCCATGTTCTAAGAAGAATAAATAGTGTGTAAAGCGATTTAGTACAAAAATAGGGGTTTGACAAATAGATTACCGTCAAAACCGATGTGATAGTAGTAAATATATATATATATATATAATATATATATATATATCTTTATTTTGCTGCAAACATGCGAATACGTACAATGACAAAATCAACATGGTGCGGCAAGGATCACCCATGCACATAAGGGCGCGGCAAGGATCACCCATGCACATAAGGGTGCGGCAAGGATCACCCATGCACATAAGGGTGCGGCAAGGATCACCCATGCACATAAGGCAATAATAATAATACGTATACGTACTTCGGTGGTATGATGTCGTCCATGACTTGTTGCAAATTCTTCATCGATTTTGCCGCTTCAACAACGAACGAGTGATCCCGATCTATTCTTAGTACGCTCGCATACTGCACTGCCGATGTGGAGTTGCAATGACTACTACCACTGCTAGTCTTACTGCAGCTGGCAGTGAAACTTTCTGACAAATTTGGCCTGGTCAAAAGTTTCAGCTCACCATACTTAAGGAGCGAGTCTTCGGGAACTGAAAAGGACGAACTGAACGCCGCTGCCATGCCGCTGTTTTCCATTTTGATGGAGCTTCTCTTTCTTTTCTGGCGAAAATTAAGAAACATTCTCTCTTGGATATGATTATTTATGTCGGAAAAGTTTTTACTGCCAATCAATTGAGAAGAAACCAAGATTCTAGACGGAAAACAAGCGCAAGGCAACTTGCGCAGCTAGCTTTGGTATGTGTATGTATGTAATGTACCATGTATGCATATTCATGAGCGGAGGAGAGATGCACGCTTTTTATGTGTGTACGCACTAGGTTCTTAAAAGTATACTTATACTTAAACTCAAACTAATAAAAGTATTGAATTTTGGCTTACTTGGGTGTGTGTGTGTGTGTGTGTGTGTGTGTTGTGGTTTGGTTGGGGGTTTTTTTGGTGGGTTTGTGGTTTTGTGTGGGGGTTTTTTTTTTTTTTGGGGTTTTTTTTGGGTTTTTTTTGGGGGGGGGCGGGGGGCTCGCGGGCGGTTCGTGGGTTGCGTGGGGTTGCGTGGTTTTTGTGCGGTGGTGTTTACTTAAACTAAAACTAAAACTATTAAAGTATGACCTTCGTACTTTTACTTAAACTTAAATTATTTTGGTAATAATTTAAGTAAGAATAAAAGTAAGATGAGCAGGGAAAACGCACAGGGGCAGCGGGCAAGGCATGTGGTTTCAAATTTGCATTAGCTATTGTAAAACTGGGTCAGTTACAAAAGCAGATAAAAAGACGAAATCAAACAACAGAAGAAGCGCATAGGTGGTAGAAAGGACGCTCAAAATGTCTTCTGAGAGATGGAGATGTTCTTGGGTCTGGATCTAAAATTGGATCAGACCAACTTCCTCTGCTATTTCTGCTGAACTTGACAACTACTCGGCTTTCAACCCAGACTTGAGAAAGGAGGCAGAACCAGCAGATGGCTCCAACGCAAGGAGGCATATCCTGAACTTTATAAAGTGGCACTGGACATTTTCGCTTGTCCACAGCTACCGCTACTTAGGAAGGAGGGAGGTGGTGGTATTGCAATTGGGAATGGGAATGGAGATATTTGGTGGTACTGCTTGTTTGGAAGAGTGACTATTGAAATGCAATGCTTGCATTTACAACATGTTGCATTGCAATTGTACATACCTACTTGCATACAAACAGAGCACCAACAAAGAGGAAAAAATTACTTAAACTCTTACTTAAATTATACTTTTACTTAAATTATGGAGCCCATACTTTTACTTAAGGTCTCAATGCCCTGTTTCGGAGCCAACTTTGAGGCTTCCTCGTAGCCGTTGTGTGCAAGATAAAAGTGATCACTTATCATGTAAATATAGAACAACCCTTCCTCTACACGTACACCAAACGGCAGCGCCAAAGCTCTTGTATTCGGCGCAGTACGACACGCCGAAGAACGCCCCAAAAACCATGCGATTTGGGTGTTCCGAAGGAACCACTAGGTATTTTTCAACATGCGGCACACCATTCAACGCGTCTTGACGAGAGGAATCGATCGGTACCTACGGCGCCTCTCTACGTTGCCTCTACGGAAAGTTAGCCATAAAAAAACGTGTTTGAAAAAGTTAGCGTTTCAATCAGGAATAGCGCTACAGATAGACCGTTTCAAGAGGCGCTATATGGCGCGTCAAAGAGATCGTGTAACAAGCTATCCATCGGTATCTTGATCTCCTCTCAACTCGCTTTCGTTGGCTCAGGAGCGCCTGGACCGAATTTATCCAGAAGTCCATGCATAGACAGTTGTCCCTGCATACGGAGTGTCCCGAAATAAACCGACCACCTTTCCGTGCATGTAACTCTGGAACGACACTTGAGATTTTCATGCGGTTTTTTTTATTTTGTAGCCAAGGCTTCAAATAAGATGTGTACAAAATTTCAACTATTTGGTCCACATACTTCGGAAATTGCGACGGTTTGAATCTCGAAACTCAAAATCGACGTTTTTCTTCAGTATGGAGAAAAATTCGGTCTTAATTTTTCAAGATACCCTGTTCCATGCGTTTGCTATGCTGGCACTTGGAATAATGCATGAGATACATATTTCCTAGCATTTTGGGACATCTTTTTTTATTATGAGACTAATTATATTTAGGACCATGCACAGAAGACCCCTAAATCGGCACTACCAGTTCAAAAAAATGCTCGTTTTTGACCGCCGGAGAAAGAAGGTGTTGGAGCAGCTTCCACTCGGCCTATTAAGCTGAAATTTTGTACACATCTTATTTGAAGCCTTAGCTACAAAATAAAAAAAACCGCATGAAAATCTCATGTGTCGTTCCAGAGTTACATGCCCGGAAAGGTGGCCGGTTTATTTCGGGACACCCTGTAGTACGAAGACGAGCGCAGAGAGCGCGATTGGAGCGGAAACAGTGAACGGAAAACAAGCAGACGGATGATCGTATGGTGTCAGGACGTGAAAACAGCTGGAATTAGATATCACCAGATACTTCACTAGTAGTACAGGAGTCCACGCTCAGAAAAACAGGGCATTGAGACCTTAAACTAAAATAATAAAAGTATGAGGTCATACTTTTACTTATACTTAAACTATTTAGCAGAAGCTTACTTTTAAGAACCTAGTACGCACGGTAATCAAAAGGAAGAATTCTCAGCAGTTCCTTATCTTTCCAACGGCAGGATTAGATATTCGTTGAATCGATCTGTCGGTTTGTTAGGCGCTTCCAGCCGTGCATGCTGATAAGCAGCCAAAGGCCAAGATGATAAAAAAGAAGAGCCTTTTACTAAAAATTGTCAGCCCAGCCAATTAGATTCTGTTCGCGCATCAAGGACTCTAGTGAATGAGAGGCAGTCAATTTTATGCATTTACGATTGATGGCAATGGAACTGAAAGCAGACAGTGGATATGGCAGCGTAGAGTAGTGGCTCAAGATAATCAGTAGCTAATGCAAGCGCATTTTGATGACAAGCTCAGGTGAATATTGTCTGCACCGAGAACCCTTGTATACTATACTACTTTCTGTGACGTACCATCTCGTACCAGGTGAAACATGCAAAATCTGTGTGTGTGTACCACTACACCACCTTGATAGTTCGCTATACCGTACATACGTACGTTACGTATACGCTACGCTGTAGGGTACGTACACGTAATGGTGTGTGTGTAATGTGCAATGTCACACGTACAAACAACGAAATATCATTCTGATACTAGTACTGCCTGTACATACGTGTGTATCTGTGTCTGCACTCTGCCCTGCGTGTGCGTACGTATACAGCAACGTTTATTGAGTCAGACGAAGAATTGTTCAGCCAAGGCACAGCTGAACTAAAGCGCCTATGATTGCCGCTTCTGATAAGCGAACGGAACGCCCTGCGTCATGTGCTGGGTCAATGATGGATATCTGAAAATCAACTGCAGAAGATTTTGTTTCCTCTTATTTATCTCACCTGCAATCACTAGCTAATATCAGTAATAAAGATCTGCTGCGCTGTACGCGCGCTCCTTTGTATGTGTGCGTGCCCAAACTTCGCTCATTACCGTTAAGTGGAACAATCGTAAGTACCTGACCTCCATGTATCACCTGGTACTGGTACACATGCACGGCGCATAATGTAGGCCTAACCTACCGACGTGGACGTTATAGACAGTAGCGCAGAATGCAAAGAACAGCTCTTTGCCACGATTGACATATTGCAGTCAGAATCATTTTATCGCCACGTGGGCAGTTCAGACTTGGTGGTCTAGAGCTCATCGACTACCACTATCCATCGCCATTAAACTACGTACATGTACCGTTGAAGAATACGATCACGGTCTTAAAGGGGGGCTCGCACAAAAAAGTTGGTGTCGCGAAATAAAAAATAAATAGTCAGAATATATGCAATTTTTAATGACAAATTTAAAAATTAAAAGAAAATTTTAAAAATTCCTTAACAGTCGGTTTTTACACGCATTTGAAGGTTTTGGAGGCCCCTTAGACCTTAAAAACGTCCGATACGTAACTTCTTAACCCCACTATCAGATTCCCCATTAAATTTGCTACAAAACCATTCATGTGTTCTTTATCAGAGATGGTCACTATATGTCATGTGGCAAAAAAACTGACTGCAAGTCCAGCTTTTTCTCATACAATCAGTATAAGCTGATGTTCTGGAACAGTAGCCAAAAGGGCAAACCTGTGGTTGCTTTTGGACTACTTTGATGTATACGTGGTCCAACTCTGGGGAAAAAGAAGTATGGTTTTGTAGCAAATTTAATGGGGAATCTGATGGTGGGGTTAAGAAGTTACATATCGGACGTTTTTAAGGTCTAAGGGCCTCCAAAACCTTCAAATGCGTGTAAAAACCGACTGTTAAGGAATTTTTAAAATTTTTTTTTTATTTTTAAATTTGTCATTAAAAATTGCATATATTCTGACGATTTATTTTTTATTTCGCGACAACAACTTTTTTTATGCGAGCCCCCCTTTAATAAACTACTAGTCTTCTAGTAAAAACAGTTTGCGCTGCACCGTGGCAAAAATAAATAGCTCCAAGCTAACCTTACAGTTTGCAAGCTTGGAAGAAGAAAGATGTCGGCTGAAAGGGCTAATTACGCAAGTTCGGATGACTATGCTTCTTCCATCGGCGTCCCTGAAAGCCAACATTCCATCTTTATTCGAGGTTTTCCCGGTATCATGGACATGAACCGAATCAAGTAACGCCATCCTAGCTTTCTGTGTTAGTATGCAATAAGACGTACTGTGCGTACTACAGTATTATTGATGTATGGCTGTATATATGAATGGGAAGATTGCAAGAGTACTCTTGATATAGGTGGGCCTACCGTATTTACCGGTGCATAGCCCCATGGGGGTATGCAAAAATTGAGAGGTCCCATATGGGGGTATGCATAGGGGGGGGTTATGCATGGGGCATTTTTTATGTTTTTGAGAGGTGCGCAGAGGCATATTTTTTTAGGTCAAAAGCACGTGTTTTAGGGCATAATTGAGGTCAAAACACGGTTATTCTAGTACAATACACCCCCAAGCAGGCTTATAGGCATCTTAGCTTGGTGTGGGAGTGGCTATGGGTACTATATGACCAGCTTACATAGGTAGGTTCAGGTACTGTACAGTACATATGGGGGTATGCATAGGGGGGGGTTATGCATTGGGCATTTTTTATGTTTTGCCAATATGGGGGTATGCATTGGGGGGGGTTATGCATTGGGGGGGTTATCTACCGGTAAATACGGGTAAATAAAAGCGGTGCTCCAAGTGTACAGTACAACGTATGGTATATGTAACGTACGTACATTCTTGCATGTATATGTAGTAGTAAAGTACGTACTCAGTAGTGCGCTACACACGTGGTGAGTAAACTCACGGGGAATTCCCCATAAGTATGCGATGAAGCATAGAGAGGCCGGTGAATTCACCGTGAGTTTGAAACTCACCGTCGTGTGAACACATGAGAAAAATTTTGCGCTTGGGTGCAAGTGAGAATGCTCTACACAAGAAATAAAACTCGAAGTTCAAACTCACCGGTGAATTCACCGTGAGTTTACTCACCACGTGTGTAGCCCACTACTGTCACTACTCAAACTCAACTCACTCTTTGTGCGAACACGAAGTACCATGTGCGCTTGGTGTTGAAGGAACTTTTTTGCTGAAGAAGCTGGCAACTGCACCTTTGACTTCTGCAAGCGCTCCATGGATAACACACGCCTTTTTGTCGCTGTTCGCTTCGAAAAGCGGGAAACAGCCAGGGAAATCATGAACAAGTAAGCAAGCAATTATTTTACAACCTCGAAGTGTGACTATTCACGAATCAGCACAGGTTGGTACAATCGTACATACTTAGCTGGGAGCCTTTCTGTGTTCAGATACAACAAGAGGGAGGTGCTTGGACATCGGGTGAACATGACCTGGTTCAAAGACATTCGGAGATATGTGCAATACACTGGCCACCGTAATATAATTTTTCCTTCACCAGTTTTTGCATGTACATACAAGCACAGGGTGTTTTTTCTCCTGGCTGATTTCTACTGCCAATTTCAACAGGTTACCCTTTACCGAATACAGCTCAAAAAAAGAAGTTAGGGCTCAAGAAGCAGCCTTATGAATACGTTTTTTATTATTACCCTTTGAACTTTGGCCTATTAAAATTGGCAATCAAAATCAGCCAGGAGGAAAAAAACACCCTGTACGTAGCTATTCATAAGCTACTATATTTATTCGTATTATTCGAACGTACATACGGTTGCACAAAAATACAGTATGTGCCGATACAAATTCTTCGATCGCTGTCTATGTATGTACCTGATTTGATTTGAACCCTTTGCCGCCCCCGTAATCTCGATAAGACGAAGCGATTGGGTGGCCTATTTTTCTGAGATTGAAGCTTCGTATGGCGCATGGCCAATAAAGGATGAATGAATCTGCCACCTCCTGCTCTCTCGATCAAATTTCAAAGCAAATGTCCTATAAAAGTCTTACCCCGCAAATACTGTAGATTGAGCAAGTCACCCAATCGAAGCTACGTACAATACGTAGCTTCTAATCGACTCTAAAGCATCATAATTTTGGCGAGTGGCTCCTCGAAAATTGCGGTAACAGAAACGAGTGGATTTATTACTTTTTCAATCGCAAATTGCTACTGCCTTTTGCAGAATATGAATTTGTTTGGTGTTAACACTTTTTTGCTGCTTTGCATACCGTAACCTTCGAGAGATCCCATTGCCAGATTCATCAAGAGATCCTAATTTGTAATGTAATACGCCTGCATAATCATTGCATTTTCGGGAGAATGCCTTAACTTTGATAGTATTGTACAATCATTTTTTAACCTTGAAACCTGCTCCGAATCGTGATTTTAGTCTAGACTTGCCGAATGGGTTTGTAGACCTCTGTTTTGTAATGGACCTACACAGCGGTCCACGCCGCTGTACAAAGTATGGCAAAAGCGTCGACACATTCTAAATAAGTGGACCATTTTAGTGCCAAAGTACGGTCCACTTATTTAGAAGGTACGTATCCACGCTTTCGCCATACTTTGTACATGTAGGTCCATCACGAAACAGAGGTCTACAAACCCATTCGGCAAGTCTAGAATCACAATTCGGAGTGCGTATTTTAAAAAAGAGCGAAGGCTATGTACAGTATCCCATCATCTATCGATCCAAACTCGTTGCTGTACTCGTCTTGTTTGATCGCTCAACGAACAATACGCGCACGGTTGCGTTGTATGTATTATGATAACCTTCTCTGGTCAATTTTTTTCAGATTGATACATAGTGTTCCACCTTCAATAGTAAAAGACCTTGTCATTCATCATGTCTTACAATTTCACGAAATTAATATCTCCATAATTACTTACCCACTCTTGAAATAACTGGAGCCGCTTGACGCGTGGGATTACATATGTATAAAGTTGGGCATAATTGGTATGTGGGAAGTTTATTATCTCAGCTATAGTATTGCAATATATCCTGTTCTCACATAATGCCACTTTGGTTCTGGCACCACGCAGTGCCATGCAATGGGAGCGTGTACAAATTACGTCAGGTGGTTTTCAGCCGAAATGGATGGGTACCCCCCCCCCTCCCCCCCGACCGTCAGAATAGCGTCAGAATTGGCCCAAAGGCCGTACCCCCCCCCCCCCCCCCCCCCCACCGTCAGCGTCAGAGGTGGTGACACCAGTAGTAATAGTACTTGCGTATACGTATGTATGAATGCATGCATAAGCATAATACATGCATGCATGCATGTATGGTATAATATGCAGCATGTTGTGTATGTACTAAGTAATGTAGTATGTACTGTATGTACAGTAATATATATGTACTGTAATGTACAGTGTATGTACGTACGTACCGCCCGTCAGCGGCATAATTTTGCGCTGTGCGCCGACCCCCCCCCCCCCCCCCCCCCCACCCTCCGACAGACGTCAGAGGCTGGGCCAGGGAGATGGGGGGGGGGGTCCCCCCTCCCCTACCACCTGACGTAATTTGTACACGCTTCCAATGCAGACCTTGCAATACTCTCTACATATATGCGTTTGGCTTCAATAATGATTGGCGCTTGGTCAATGTGGAGTTTGGGATTTGTTGCTCACATCATCTAAATGAAGCGTCTTCATTTTCAATTGGCAACTACGCACTTCATTCAGTTACGCAGCGACAGTACATAAAAATGTACTTCCTTCCATATTGAACAATATACAGTATTGCGGGTTAGTACACTCTAATCAATCAAGATCCTGAAGCCTTATTGGACCCAAGAAGCAGCATACATATCAGTCCATAGTAACAGAGTTACTATGTCAATTAGCTGGCAACTTACTAGCTGGTGTGCATCAACGTTATTGTTTACAGAATATAGCTAAGAAAGGAATTACCTGTCTATCAGCTTCAATCTTGGCTGTCGAAGTAAGTAATCTCATCTCATGGCTCTTAGTCTGCTTCCCTTACGTATGTAGGTACGTACGTACTGCATGTACGTACAGGTATTGTTTTCATCCAAGATAAGATACCATGGGATCTTTTAAGAGACACTGCCACTTACGTATTTCCCAAACTTTGCTCAAAATGACCACAGATTGGTCATCAGAAACTTCGACAGTCAAGAACACTGAGCGCATTTCTTTCCGTGGTACTGTAGAATGCTGAGGAACGTGTTCTATTCATCCAGAAGGAGGAACAGGAAAAGATTCTACAGGTGGGTGTCAAACCTATTCTTGCTTTGTCTAACCGGAAGCTTTCTGACTTTTAGCTCCGCCTAACTTGCCCCTTCCTCCGCCGCCGCCGCCTCGCAGCTCGGGCGGTAGAGGGAGAGGCTTGTACAGAGGTGGCGGACGTGGACGAGGAGGGACCAGTTACATCCCCCCGCCTGGGGGTGGCAGAGATAGGGAAGCTTCGCTGCCCCATCCCCACCCCAGCTTCCCGCCAAGGCGAGGCAGAGGAGTCCCGTACAATCCGGTACAGAAACTTCGTGCCAAAGCCAGGGAATATCAGCTGCCAACCAGAACCGTGTACCGAGAGAGATCCCCAAAGAAATCCGACACTGACAGCAGGTGTCGTCATAGCCCGACGTCTGCTAGTAGTAGTTTGCGTATACGTACCGTTCGTGTATAATATGTACTGTATGCGTACTCGAAGGAGTAACCGAACGGAATAACAACACTCTATGTTATCGCTTTTTTCTGTTGCAGCAAGCGATCCGATAGCAGCAAGAGTCGAAGTCGATCTGCGAGCGCTCGATCACAATCCAGCAAGTCCAAATCGCCGCCAGCCCCTAAGGTTTGTGATGTTCACTCATTGCACTAAATCTACGTTTAAGTTACGTGCACAATACGTACTGTACGTATCTTCGTTACGTGAAAAAATACTTACGTGTAAATGAGTAACTTTACTGTTTAAATTCAGAAGAGGTCCAAGTCTCGGGGTCGTATGACGAGTCCTCCCAACTCCTACAAAGCAAAGCACAGCTCTAGGGGCAAAAAGCGCCAGGATCGGAATCGCAGCTCCGCCAGTTCCAGAAGTTCCAGCGCTGTATCACCGCCACCCAAGACAAAGAAACGTCGGAAGGCACGTAAAGCCAGAGGTGTGTAAGAGTGTATTCTACTGCAGCAGTTTTACCTCGTACATGTTACTCCAGTATGTACATACATGTACAGGTATGTACTACGTATGTATGCGTGTACGTGCGCGTAGAGGCAGTAAGTACTTACGTAGCAGTAGTGTGGTAGTACGTACATGTACACGTACTGGGTGACGTCACTGTAAGCACGCACCAAAATAAGCAATGATGCACACACAGTAGACAGTACTACACATGCGTATTGCCCTGTACACGAGCTTTCTTATAGACAAGTCTTCAAGCGGAAGCAGCTGCAGCAGGTCGAGCAGGAGCAGCAGAAGCAGCGATTCCCGTGCTTCCAGTACTGTCGCAAGCAAAAGAGCCACAGCCGCTGCAGAAGTACGTGACATACGTAGATAGGTACGTGCATATACGTACATCATACAATCATCCGTTTTGTTTCTCAAGAAAACACGTTTGGATAAATGTTGATATGCTCTTTTAGCGACAAAAAGCGAGCAGACTGCAGAGCACAGTGCAAGCAGTGCTTCCGTTGGTGTCGCCTGCAGAGTCGAAAGCTGTGCATCATCAGCCCAGAACTGGATTCAGCTCGCACAAAGCTACAGCAGCTCCATCCTTGACCAATGGAAGCGCATGCAGTCCAGCGCCTCCTGGAGATACTACTACTACAGCCATGTCGCAAGAGCTCGCAAGTATTCAGCACAGCACCATGGAGATGATGTCAAACGGTAATACGAAGGCAACTAAGGAAACTTATGTTGAATATTTTATTGCTATGTGAAACATCATTGCTACGAGTTTGCTAAAAGGTTTGCTAAAAAATCCATACGGTTGGTCGAAGGTGAAACAGTATTCTCTTTGCCACAGTGGTATCAAGACGGACGAATGAGCTGAAGAAGAGCTACAAAACGACAGCGGAAGCGGCGGATGCTGCTGCAACACTGGAGAGCGATCTGAAGACCCTCAGCTCCATGTCTAAAGATGCGACTGCGGAGAATCAGCGACAGTTAAAGATCAGTAATCTCCCACCGGAAAAACTTCTGGAACTGAACAGCAAACGAAAGGAACTTGAACAGGTGACACGCATAATTAGCATTTCATGTACTATGTATACGTACCTACTACTATGTACGAAGCAAGAATCGTGTGTATTTGAAGTGTGTACTGTGTGTGTACTCTATACTGTATTTCAACGGTCAGGTTCGATGAAGACGCTTATGTAGGTATTTGTGAATTTTGTTTGTAGTCATACCGACAAGATTGTGAAACGTTTGCAACGGTCGTCAAGATGCTGATAAGGTAAGCGGATGGAAGCTAATTTTATCGAGTTTAAAAAGTATAGGTATACTGTAACATGGTTTGCATTCCTGTTTTGTTTAGCAAGGAACCGAGGATGGAAGAGCAGTTATTGGGCAGTCTGCGAGATTCACTCAAGGACATCGGACAAAAGTTCATTACTGAACTCAACGAATTTGTTGACACACTCTTAATGGTGGAATAACGAATTTATGTACAGGCTACGTACACGTACTATATACTGAAAATTTGTAATTGTGCCTTCGCCTTAAAATCTACACATTCAGTAATTATTATTGAATTTGTGCAGTTAAAAATATTGTTCTACTGCAGCGTATGTACGTACACTATGTTATGTACGTAATGCACCATAATGATTGGTTGGTGCCACAATGTCAGACAGCGACCGAGTGTACCATAATCCCTCGTCGTGCTAATTCCGCTTTTTTGCTTGTCGAAAAAACTAAGCGGCACAAGTGGGTGCTCTGTCGGATCGCTGGGACGATCACAGACACAGAGCACACAAGAGCTTTTGACTGGCAGCGCGCGCCGACCAGCGCTCGAAAAACGACCACAAAAATCACTTCACTCCCTGCACTGACACTGGCTTCTGCTGGTCACTACTCTTAAAAAAAAGTCGCGCACCAACGCGCGCGCTTGCGCATCGAAGCTTGACGGCAGCCGCAGCGCTTACAGGCAGCTGGCTTTCTTGCTGCAATGTCCACCTCTACACTGTCATACTGTCCACCATATACACTATACTGAGGAATGCGTGTGTATAATACAGTGTACATACGAATGCCCAGCCTGGACAATTGAGTCCGTTTTGTGTATTTTTTCGGGGCAGCCTTTTGTGGGAATTAGCTAGCCGAAGTGGATTAGCGTCCGGCGTGGATTTACGAAGGATCGCGCGTGGCTCGTTATGCAAACTAAAGTGCCCAAATGTACCTCTGTGATGTGATGCCACAAAGAAAAGAGGGGTGGCAAAAAAGCACAACAGCTCACTAAGCGCAAACAATTGTTTATTTTTCAAATACTATTACAAAGCGGGTTACGGTAAGTGTTTTTGCTGTTCATCGCTACACTGGGTTGCGATAGACCAAGAAACCGTTGGACGCGTGAAATGTGCTGGCATCGAATGTACGTCTATTTAGTTTGCCTGAACTTGGCAAGCTCAGTCAACTTAGCACAACGTACATATGTACATACATGCGTATATACGTTATGAGTATAATGTACATGTAGGCCTACCTACATTTCTTTCGTTTGAATTGAACTGAAAGAAGGCATAGGTACATGTTCAGTTCACCCAGCTCATCTACGTTAGCGCGAATGTGAAAGTGCATATGCCGATTGCGTGGGTGACCATTCCGGTCCTCCAGTTTCAAGAAAATGTGAAAAATCAGGTGACATGGTGTGACAACTGGAAAGATACATAAAGACAACACAGATGTGTATAGCCTACCGCAGAGACAATAATGTTCGAAGCGTACATTGTATGCACTACCTAGTACACCTACTCTCAGTACTTTGGTGTCTCATTTATTAAACATTGACAGAGCCCCGGGGACCACAAAGCAAGTCAGTAGGTCAGTGGGCGGCTCTTTGAAGGGTCTTATGCTTGTCATTCTATGCCTAGGAAAATTGTAGCTAACCTTGACGTGGCTTGTGGAGGAGGCTGGAAATAAATGAAGCGCTGAAGGCAGGGTGTGTTTGTAGTGTAGATCTATGTACAATAGATGGGGAAAAGCAGTAGCATACGTATACGAAAACTGTACGTACAGGTCTATTCTTTCTTTGGGTGGGCCCACCAAATTGCGATTACTCAATCGCAAACATAATAATGATAGGAGGGAGTGTAGGCCTGCGGGTGGGTGGGTGGCTGGGCTGAGGGTGCGAGCGCCGTTTAGCCTTGATCCGACGGGACGACAAGGTCTAAAGTTTTAGCCGCTCATTGACAGTTCGCATACCTACTGGTACTGACTGGGTATGTAATGTACCTACAGCGTCGTCACGACTGGACCCCGATTCAAATGCACACTCGTGATTGACTTCGCTCTCTTATTGACACTCGGACAACCACCCTACTACTCACCCAGCTGTTTAACTGCGTACATACCGTACGCAAGGTCCGAATCTTGCTGAGCTTCTTGTGGCCAGCTGCAGGCCAAAGACAGTAGTGGACAAGGCATAGTGTCCACTTTAACGGTCGACAGACGAAAGCTTCTTCTTCTCCTTCTTCTGTCTTCGTTGTTTCAGCAGCTGCTGCTTCATCGGCCGACTTAAGCAGCGACCTCCTTTTCTCTTTTCTGCTTTTGTGTCTGCTGAGAAGAAGAAGACTCATTACAGCAAGCAACTCACTGCACTGCCGTCTCAAGGACAGAGAAGAAAAGAGTTGAAGCCAACTGGGAGTGGCCCGTCGTCATACGAGGAGATCGTTTAGGGGCCAAAAGAGCCATTAGGCTTTTGTGATGGCGCTCAATATGCGCCGCTTCTCCATCCCATCCGCCGCTTCCCTAGTGGTTTTTTCTACCGTCCTCCGCCAGGGTAAGCACAAAAGCTGCTACATACGTAATTGATACACTGCTCTGTTCGCCCAACCAGGTGTGAGGCAATAAGCTGGGATTTGTAGGGGAAGGGAAACCAGTAGGAACTAGGATGTATCAATGTAACTTCATGTCAGTGAGTTGCACTGTGTAACTATCGGTCGCAGCAAAGGCGATCGAGCCAGTGGTCTGGAAAGATTAGGCCGATTTGCTGATTCCGCGCCACAAAAAAAGCTTAGCTCCACGCGAACGCAGTACGTACAGGGTAAAGGTATGTACAGCTAAAAGCAAAAGGAATGTCGGCAACGGAATTTGGTCAGCAAAGGTGTAAGTTCGATGCGGCACCACCTCATTTTGTTGTGAGGCGATGTGAGTACATACTTACATACAGTAGCTGTTTATACACAGTTATGTAGGACGGAGTGTATTCTTATTATGCGTCAGCTGTACGCAGGCACCAGTGCCCATTTTCTTATCGAATGGAGGTGCCGACTAGTGTTAGCGCTCATGTTGCCTCCCGTTGCCCTTGGACCGGTGATGCCGTGGCTAGTATTGTTGCACCAGCAGCTGCCTGTTCCAGCTGTCTCCATGGCGTTAGAAGGCGGCATGTGCTCGCCGTCGGAAATGTTCAAGCCAGCGGCGCACCCTGGGGAGTTTTTCGAATGTACGCCATTGGATATGGAGGAGAGGGAAGCGTACGGACTGCAGGACGCCGGCACTTGGAGACGACGCAGATGTCCGGATCTGGACGAGTTCGAGTTCGACGAGCTCCGGCAGAGATGCGAGAACAAGAAGAAGAAAAGGCGACAGCAGGCAGCCTGCAGCCTCAGTCCAAACTCCGTCGGATGCGCACAGCCTTGCCCAGGTAATGTAGCATCACGTTGGTATGTATGTACCAACTACATACGTACCTGTGTACGTACTGTACTGTACTGTACGGTACGTACTGTAGATATTTACGTACGTCACAGTACGTCAAGGTGGTTGTAGCCAGTCCACGACATTATAGTCCACACGATGCTTCGAAATGTACTTTCCAAAATTTTTTACTTGCCAGTTAGCTGAAAGGCGGGATTGAGGTATGTACGTACGTGGTGACGAATTTGTATTTTTCTCGCTCGAACTCGAAAGGTTTCTTCACCTCTCTACTGAAAACTTTCCATGAACTTCTGAGCTGAGCAGTTTCGTCGCAGTTCGATGTCAGTGTTATCAATGTGGTTTCGCGTCAAAGGAGAATAGTTTGCTTGATCTAATTTGGCTGTAAAATACGTGCAGTATTGTACACAGTACTGTATTTGGTGTTCAGCCTCAAATTCCAATCCAACCAGCGGTGCTCCATGCAGTTGGATGACAGCGTCGCTCCAACCTGATCCGTCCAGCACCACAAACTTCATGCAGTGTGCTCCTCAAGCCCCTGGGTAAAGAATGTACACACTGTGTATACCGCACGCGTACCTGTACAGTACTGTTGCATAAATTTACTTGAAACAATCTTCTTCGACCTACAATGTGAGGTTGTGTCTTTGCAGAAGTACCTGTGGCCAATGGGTTCGAATGCCGTGCGCTCCAAACTCCGAATACGACAATGATCTTCAAGCTTGCGTCCCAAGAAATAGTATGCCACTTTCTGCTTGCATGCAGTGCTATACATAACATTGTACATGGGGTACACTGTGGGGTACTCTTGGCCGTTCGTTCTACGGTGATCGTGTTTACCCCACCTATATAAATCCGACCGGGTTTACCCCGTGATGTGATACCCTATGTACCTACGTCTATATTGACTGACTGCTGACACCCGTTATGTGGTGTGTTTCTTTTCCGATGTGAGCGGATGAATAATTGTTTTCAGTTCGTCGACAGCAGAGCACCGCCTGCCCACCTCAACAAACGGCGGTGTGCACATGCGCGCCACAGCAGCAGACCCAGATGCAGCAGTGCCCGGGCATGAGCACGTGCCAGGCGCAAGTACAGGTCTGCTGCCAGCCGATGACACAACCCATGCCGACTCAACCTCAGCCTCTGCCGCAGCCACAACCACAACCCTATCAACCGCAACCACAACAACGTAAGAGCGTAATGAGCAACTTACATAGTATTGAACAGTGGCCAACTTGGCTGATCATATGCCAACTGTAGGCCTATATATGTACACATTTTATTCATTCAAAGCACTATTGCTTCACATTGATCCCTGCCTTATTTGAGCACAGTTCGTGCACATTGCAAAAAAGGGCGTACGTACATATACAGTACAGCAGGCGACGTCGTACTTCGTCTGTCTGTACGCTATTACACGGCGCATGTTTCTAGCCTTATGCCCGGGCAATGTATCGCCCATCTCCGCTAGTTGTGGCCCGGGCTGTCCACAGCAGACCACCTGCCAGCCAAGTGTCGGTTGTTGTCCACAAACACAAAGTCCGCAGCCTTATCAGCCTCCACCTCAACAGCCACCGCCGCAACAGCAGCGTAAGGCCGCTCCACGAAAGCTCCTTCCTTGCTGCTCGTCCAGTCCAACCCTTCCAAAGCCTGCACTGTTTAGTCCCCAACCAAACCTTGCGTTGTACATTCTGTTCTCTCCTCTCCCGTCATACTGTATGTCCCCCCCCCCGGTCCCTGGGGGGGGGTGGGTTGGTTGGTTGGTTTGTTTTTGGGGAGTTCCTCCCTCTCTTCCCCCGGTTTCTTTGTTGCCCTGGGGCTATCTCGGACATTCGTACTATAACACCAAGTTTTTGTCAGCTCATCCCTGTTCTCTCTTGCATTGGCGATGTGCTTTATCCTCTTGATTTCGAGTCGCACCTTGATTTCGTGTCAAACTCCGCATTGTTTGCGTTAATCGTTGGAATTCGGTCGCTCTCTTCTCCCCACTTCTTGTTTGCCAGTCATCAACTTACGCACCTCACGTTGGCATGTCATTGTGAAGAAGGGTGTAAATAATCCTGTATGTACCTTCTCTCAAACGGCACTCAGCTTGCTCGTCCCTTTGGCGCGTATGCTTTTCAGCAAACCCCTGCTGTCCTCCTGCTGCTCCCGCTCCCACAATGCAGCCAATGCAACCGATGGAACCAATGCAACAAACTCCAGATCCATGCTGTCCACAACCAATGGCGCCCATGCAGCCAATGCAGCCTCAAACTCCAGATCCCTGTTGCCCGCAGCCTATGGCACCAATGCAGCCAGCGCCTATGCAACCCCAAACCCCTGATCCCTGTTGCCCCCAGCCTATGGCGCCTATGCAACCAGCTCCTATGCAGCCAATGCAGCCTGATCCCTGTTGCCCGCAGCCAATGGCGCCTATGCCTATGCAGCCAATGCAACCAATGCAGCCTGATCCCTGTTGTCCGCAGCCTATGGCGCCTATGCAGCCAGCTCCCATGCAGCCAATGCAACCCATGCAGCCTGATCCCTGTTGCCCTCAACCTATGGCGCCTATGCAACCAGCTCCGATGCAGCCAATGCAGCCTCAAACTCCAGATCCCTGTTGCCCTCAGCCTATGGCTCCCATGCAACCTATGCAACCGCAAACCCCTGATCCCTGTTGTCCCCAACCACAACCACAACCTCTTCAACCGATGGAGCCTATGATGCCTATGCAACCTATGGAACCGATGGTTCAACCCATGATGCCTGATCGTAAGCATGCTGCATTTTCGTTTGTAATTCGACCTCGATTCTTGGTTGATGCTGCGCGCGTACAGAGTTACTGCGTCTTGTATGTACGTATACGTACATGCTGAACAATTATTGCAAAATTGTCGAATACCGAGCGGATTGGTACTAATCACTGGTCGGCTATTATTGAATAAATCAGGACTGAAATTCAATGGTGTTTTTTCTCCGACACCTCATCAAGTAAATTTATTTCCTTGCAACTGATGCAATCCCGCTCGTTGGACAGGCTACAATCTCATTAACCCAAGATACAGTACCTCAGACTTACTGTAGTGGGTCCGTGTCAACAACTTCTACCAGACTAACTTTCACCTTCAGCTCTCTCTGCTGCTGTCATTCTACATAATGCACATACAGTACATGCAGCACTTTTTAGCTGCACTCTGCGCAGGCAGCAACCGCGGACCTTTATGCCCATGTCGTCGAGACAACCAGTGTCCAGGCGAATCGCTGCAATGTCAACCCAACGTCGGGTGCTGTCCTATTGCGACTGGTCGAAGACCATACCAATTTCCACAGCTGGAGGCTGAAGAAGAAGCAGCGCTGCCCCAGTTGCATGGTCATCAGCTGCCTCATTTGGGCGGGGAGCCTCAAATTGAGAGGCTGAAAAAGACAGAAAGGGTACCGATACCACTGCAGTTGCTGCCAATGCCGCCTGACTTGAGGCCTCTGGTGCTGCCTCAGCCTGCGCCAGTGCCGTTCGGCCTGCAACAAATTCGTCCACCGCCACCTCTGCCCCAGCCTGCTCCACCTCCAGCTCCAGTCCTGCTGCAACCTCCTCCACTTGCTAGCGCACGTACACATTATGCACAGTCACATTCAGATTGTATGTACGTAACCCACAATGTAACACAAACGCACTGTATGTACAGTACATGTACGTGCTAATAATAGCTAATGTCGGTCGAGTAATCATTCAATATTGGATAGTCTTCTTTACAATTTTGTCATTCTTGTACTAAACTACTCTTTTCTCTTTCTTTTCCAGCTATCTGTCCGGGCTCTAACGTACCTCCGGTGGTGTCTAGCTGTAACCAAGGCTGTCCTCCTCAAACCCAATGCCAGTCGAATGTGGGTTGCTGCCCTGAGCAACCCGGTACCGCACAATTTCCGGGAGCTGGCAGCATCCAAGAAATACTGACTAGAATTGCGAGTAAGCCGCTGTGAATGAGATGGCTGCTGAAGGCAATTGCGTGTCCACTTATATGCAGCCTTTCACATAATCCAATCGCATCCAAAAACCAACTCTTGCTTCCAATTTGCTTCCACTAATCCATTCCTCATCCCGATTGACTGCACCATCGTTATCCCCTTTTGCTGGATGATTCGTCGATCCTCCTCCAACTGTACCTAACTCCAGAGTTTGACTCACGTCGTCACCGTCTGCTTTTATTGATGTCACTGGTAGGAAGCGCTCACTTTTGTGTTTCTAGTCTGCCAAGGAGGCACCACTCCGATCTGTCCGTGCACTCCAGGGGGACAGTGTCCACCAGGGACCCAGTGTCTGCCCAATGTGGGCTGTTGCCCACTTCCTCAACAACCTTCGTTTCCGCAACCTCAGCCGCAACCTTTTCAGCCACAGCCACCACCTCAACCTTATCCGCCGCAGCCCCAACCTCAACCATATCAGCCGCAGCCTCAACCACCTTTTCAACCACAACCACAGCAGCAGAGTAATCTACATGTAACTACGGCACCATCACAGTGTAGTGCATATATACATAATTGCACTGCACACCTCCAGAACAGAAGGTCATCTTTCGTTAGTAGCGTTTTAGTTAAGATCTCTGTCTGTCTCCTCGATTGTAGTCTGTCCTGGGACCAATCAGCAGCCGGTCTGTCAATGCCAGCCGCAAGCGCAGCCGCAATGTCCCTCCCAAACCACCTGTCAACCCAACGTCGGTTGTTGTCCGCAGCCGATACAACCGGCGCCTATTCAACCGCAACCGATTCAGCCAATCATTGCTCCGCAGCAGCCGCAACAACGTACAATTACGTAGCCATGACTAAACTTCGACATGAATAAACGACAAAACTTCGGTCTTTCCACCAGTTCAGGGACTGTTACTGTTCTGTACGTACGAGATATTGTTCCAGACGCATACTTTTTCGCCTTTTTTCAGCCTGCTGCCCCCAGCCTCAACCTCAACCCTATCAGCCAGCGCCGCCGCAGCCTACCATGCCGCCAATCTGTCCCACCGGTGGTTTCTCTACTCAACAATGCCAGACGAATCAGCAGTGTCCTCAAGGTCAGGGCTGCTACCCGATGGGCCAAATGCAGATGGGTGGTCAACAGGGTGCCTGCTGTCCCATGCAGTGTCCAACCAATTATCAGGCCACCGGCTTCTGTCCAACGAATGGCCAGTGCCCACCTGGGACCACGTGCGTTAACGGTTGTTGCTGTCAGCAGCAGATGCCCAACTGTCCCAATGGACAGGTGGCCACGGCCTCATGCACGAGTGACAGTCAGTGCATGCCGGGACAGGCGTGTCAGAACGGGGCCTGTTGCCAGCTGCCGCCGTGTCAGAATGGCATGCCGTCCACTCAGCAGTGCCAGACGGGAGGCGGCTGTCCGGTGGGGCAGCAATGCGTTAACGGGGTTTGCTGTCCTGCGCCCACCTGTCCCACTGGTCAACTTGCCATCTCCAACTGCGCTCCATCATCCTACGGAGGTGGTCAGTGTCCACCTGGTTTCACTTGCCAACCGAGCACATCCGGAAGTGGATGCTGTCCACAGGTCAGCGTTAGATGCGCATTCTAATTTCGACTGCTTGGTCGTCCTACGTACTGTATGTACCTACTGTACAATGCACGAGGGCAGTAGGATACCTGTACGTACTGTAGTATCCCACGTAACCCCATGATGAGTGGTCACAATTACTTTTTGAAAGCTGTACAGTAGGCCAAGACCTATGTACTGTATTGTTCGAAAGTGGATATTTTTCAGCCCCTGCCCACCTGTCCCAACCAAATGCCGGCTCTTCAGAGCTGCTCAGCTGGAACTCCGTGTCCAGCGGGTTACGGATGCACCAATACTCAGGGATGCTGTCAGTTGGCCACTGCATCCCAATGTCCAGTGAGTCAGCAGCCGGTATGCCAGTGTCCGAGCAACAACGTCTGTCCACAGTCGTCTCAGTGCAACACTCAGCAGCCCATGACAACCACTATGACACAAGCGCCAACCATGACGGCTTCCGTTACGATATGCTGCGCTCCAGGTAATTATTTGTCTGTACATCAAGCTGTATTACTGTAAAAGCTTCGTGTATAACCCCCGGGGGGATAAAAATCGTTAGCACCGATTCGAGGGGGTTATACACGAGGCCAAGCAAAATGTGCCAAATCATCACCATGCCTATTTTGCTTTATTTGAGCGTTTTACACGTTTTAAAAATTTTGGTTAGAGGGGGGGAATAAAAATCGTTAGTCACCAAAGATAGGGGATTTATACGAGGGGGGTTATATTCGAAGGGGGGTTATACACGAAGCTTTACAGTATATCATTGCTGAGCTCCTGTAGCTTTAAATTAAAGGTACGTAGAAACCTGGGGAAAACAATTGTATAATAAAGGAAATGAAGCATTCCACGCTACAGCATTATTCTTCTTGGTACGCACTTCGTACGTACATACATCTACAGTACAAAACAGAAAAGGAAGGTGCGTTCTTCAGCTCAGACGCCTCTGTACGGTGGGCAGACGCCTGGGATGCCGTGTTCGCAGAGCAGTCAGTGCAATGGCTACAGGCGGCGGCGGCAGCGGCTACAGGCAGGCTACTCGGGCGACAGCAGCAGCGCCATGTGTCAGAACAACTACTGTGTGTGCCAGAACGGCGCCAGTTCCAATGGAGTCATGTGCCAGCCGAGCTCCTATCGAAGGAGAGCGCAGGCTGAGCAGGCCTGCAGTCAGTACGGCGGTGGCTGCAAGCTCAAGTTCAACAGGAGGAAGCGCAGGCCGACCCTCGAAGACGAATACGGGGAAGCCGCAGAACCACGTAAGCGACAAAAAGGACTGTTGAGTCCACGATGTATGTACGCATACAGCAGGTACATAGAGTTAACTGTGCCATTTCTAAACACCCGGTGGTTTGTTTGTGTACAGTATGGTGGAGGCCGGACTCTGAGGCAGTTCGGCATTGTCCTAAGGAGTCGCTCAATGGCAGTTCGCCAGACGCCACTTGTACGCCGGAGGAATTTTGCTGGGCCGGTGTCTGCGTTGTGTAAGCTCTACAGCAACAGCAAAACGAAAACAGTACAGTATGTGCAGTAGGTATGACGTAAGTACATGAAAGCACAGTACTCTGTGCATGTTTCTGTGTGTAGAAAGAAGTGGCCGGGGGAGTTTGGTTGTTCCATGCACGAAGAGTGTCGCAGTCGCTGCGCTCGCTCTTACTGCGAGAAGAATACAGATCAGGGTGTGGGTCAATGCCGGTGCAAAAACGGTTTCATCCTTTTCGGCCTCTGCTGTAAGTATTTTCTACGTTTGTACTGTACGGTACAGTAGGCATACACAGGTATGTAGTCTAAGCGAATTGATTGCATTAGTTTACAGTACGTACGTACTACTAATACATATTCCTGAGACAGGCAATTTAGCTAACATGCGTGTGACTCTTTTAGTTGACAGGTGTCCGGATGGCACGGAAAAGGACGGTGCTTTCTGCAAAGTTGTAAATTTAGATGAAGATTTCTGGACAATACCGTAATGCTGCCAAAAAGTTGCAACCTTATGGATTTGTGTATGTAAGTGATGGTTTTCCTAATCAAGTGACATGCTTGTCACTCATCTTTTGCAGAGAAAGACAGCTACAGCTGGAGGTGGAGCAACGATGTGGAAGTTCCGTTTTGTTTGCACGCCAATGATTTGCCATGTGTCTACAACGCGCCTTGCGAACACCTTGTGTCTGATTGTCGCACAGAAGATCAGGACTCCAAATTGGGACACTAACTTTTTACTACCTAGCTCAGCTCACTTTGGGAAACGTAGTTGGTGGGGAAGCGCTTTCGGATGTACCTGTGAACCGTAGCTGCACGGATAATCTGTACAATTTTAGGTACGTACACTGTAGGTAGGTATGTACGCATGTACATAGTCTAGTATATGTACGTACGTACAGTACAGCTGTTCAGCGATGCTGTATCTTCAGGGTCAAGGATCAAAAGTTTGGGTATGTTTGTTAGTGTTGTATTACATTGTGTCTATACTGTACAAATATGTATACCTTGTGAAATTACGCACTAAGTTTATCATCAAAAATATTGCAAAGGTACGTAGAAACCATTGTGAGTATGTATGTACTACGTATGACGCAGTGAGTATCAACATTATTGGTTATGGGAAAGAATGTCATGCACAACTACATACTTACGTACGTACCTACGTAGCTTGCTATCCCGTATCCCTGCTTACACTGTAGCATCCATCTCAAACTTGCATGGCACCGTTAGAACCTTGTACTCGTCAGGAGGAAGAGCGGTGGTTGAAATTGGCCCGTTCTGCTCGTCATGTTTCATCTCTTTCTCCTCCTCTTCTTCCCTCTCCTTTTCTTCTGTCAAAGAGTCAGTAATGGTGCCTGCTGGTGTTTCCTCGCTGAGTCCAGCGTACATCGGAACCAGTGATGGGCGTTCGCTTCGTTTTTTGGAAGAAGACGGCGAAGAAGCTGCGACAGAGGACTCCACACTCACATCGCTACCTCTTCGGGGACCACCGGATGGCACGGAGGAGGCTGCACTTCCTGTAGAGTAGCCAGATGAAGATGGAGTCTGTGGCACCAACCTATGCTGCTCCTCTTCTGCTGCATGGTGAATGGTGGACACTTTCTGGGCAACTCTGGACCCGATCACGAGTGCAGCCTTCCTTGCGCTTTGTACGCCTTCCTGAATGCACTTGAATGCAGGTCTATCTGCAGGTCGAAAGCTCCAGCAGCCAGTAATCAACTTGTACATCTGATCGGGGCAATGTCGAGGCTGTGGCAGACGGTAGCCCGATCGGATATGCTGGTGGATGTCATCTGACCTCATCCCAGCGTATGGAAGCTCTCCCAGGCTGAAGATCTCCCACATTAAGACGCCGAACGCCCAGACTTCCGTCTTGATACTGAATGTGCCCATGAGACAGGACTCTGGGGAGAGAAGGGCGGTGGGCAGCTCGCGCTCTGCCAGTGCCGATGCCGGAATCTCATATTGGCCTTCGGATTGATCCAACTCCTTGGCCAGGCCGAAGTCACTCAGCTTCGTCTGCAAACGTTCACCAATCATTACACAGGAAATACGTGGTCGGTGTTCATGATGTACAATGTAAAACATCTTGTGGTAGCCTAGTACGGACGTACCACTACGTACGTATTTATTGCACAAATATTTTGCCAGCGCCATACTTTCTACTTTTTCATGGATGGATACCGTACATATTTTAAATCACTAATTCTCACAGTAGGCCTACCTCGTGAATTCGGCCGGCTTTGTCCAACTCTAACAGGCAATTTCTGACAGCCAAGTCTCGATGAATGATGCGCAGTTGTTCCAGATGCAAGCAGGCTTGGTTGATGTCGAGTATGGCCTTGAAGAAGTCTCGCATGTCGTCATTGTCGATGAGGCGTCCATTTTGCACCTGCTCTCTTCTGTTTCTCAGATGTTCCTCCAAGCTCGGACCATCCACCAGCTCCATCACATATCGATATGGACGACGAGAGACGCAAATGCCGATCAATTGAACAATGTGAGGACCTTGACACAACCAAAGGATGCGGATTTCTTCGAGGAAACAGCGCTCTTGGAAGTCGCCGGCTGATTCCTTCAGGTACTTCGTGGCCACCAGCTTCGTCTGAAATGAATACGAATTACATACGTGATGGGGCTGCCAGCAAGCATTTAGTAAATGACAGGATTAGTGTATACGTACCTTGTATTTCTCCTTTTTCACATCTCCGAAATGGCCGGCCCCCAACTTGGCGACCATTTTCAACTCTGCTGCGCTGATCCTCGGGATACCCTTGAATTTGCGCCACTTGTACTCGTAATAGGCCCAAATGCCGACTGACATGGAGATTAATAAAACAATAAATGCTGCGGTACTCAGAAGAAAGGTGACCACTGGCACCGTAGGCTTTTCGTAGTACTCTGCTTGAAAATATCCAGTGCTATTCAACCATCCGTAAGGATTTGTCCCATCCCCATATGGATTTGCACCGTAAGGCATAGATTCCCGGCAGTAGGGTTCCTTTCGCGCTTCACAAGAATGTTTCAGGTGCGTGCTGTAATGGTAATATGGCTGAATCCAAACTTCGACAAAGTATGTTTGATTGGGCCAAAGTTCTGACATGCCGAAAGTCATTGACGGCTTTCGATTTCTGAGGAAATAGTTGAAGGGACACTCGGACATGAGCGCCGTGCCGTATATGTGACAGTTTCCCGTGTATTCCGTGGAAGAGTGAAACACTTTGAAGGTAGTAGGCGACTGAGACATGGTCTGGCACACCGCCGACTCATTCCACTTCACCTCCACTGTGATCGTTCCAGCTGTCTTCCTGATCATACTCACTCGTGATGTCACTTCCATAGGAAAGTAACATGCGGGTGGGGCGTAAGGCCTCATCTCTGCATTGCAGCTCTGCAGTTGAACGATCTTGCCGTACTTCTTTTGAGAAATCAGATTGTGCACGTTTTGGGTGACTTTACTTGTCTCCCAGTTAACAGAGTGAATGGAATGGTTTGAAGACATCCAGTAGAAGTAGACCCAATCAACGGCGATTTGCAGGGGGTTTTGCATGCTGGATATGGTCAGCAGTTTGCTGCATGTGCACCCACTGGAAGCTGGATGTATGCGCCAAATGACTTTGTTCACCAGAACAATAATGGCCGGATGTCCAGAGCTGCTGTCCGGGTCGTACACCCTCCAATCCAAAGTCACTGCTGAGTTTGACAGTTTCAGTGCATTCAAGCAGGGACACAACCGATCCAGCGGCACCGGTTTCTCCATTTTCTCGCTCATCTGCAGCTTCAAGCGCCCTTTTTCATCGTCTTCCACCCAGAACACTCGCGACAGCAGAGGAAAACACATGATGCGACGGAGCTTCCTGGGTGATTCATACATGTGGTGGCGCTGGTTCCATGGTTGCGTGTTGTCCATGGGGTAGACGCAATAGTTCTTCTCGTTGTGGGCGCATAAGCGAATCTCATAAGTGATCCAGCCGATCCAGTCCAAACAGAAATCCATCACCTGTTTTAGCGGAGAACAGCTGGAGTTGGTGGGAAACTGCAGCTGATTGATCATGGGGGATTCCGGGTGCACAGGCCTCAACACCATTCCCGTCTCTGGAAAGCAGCAGTTGTAGTCCTGTATCATTGGCCAAGCAGCGCAAGCCCCGTGCCTTCTCTTATTCATGTCACTCATGTAGTCCCAGGTGGTCTTAATGGGTATCCTTAGGAATCCGGCGTTTGCTTTCTCTTCTTTCTCCAGATATGTCGCAGTCATGATGTGGGGCACAGGATTCAACTTGTTCAGATCAACTGTGACAGGAGTCGACCATTTGCTGGTGTCGCCGAACGAGCTCTCGGCCTGGATACTGCAATTGATTTTGGTGTCTCGTTTCATTTTCGCCGGTAAAAGCAGTTTTATTGTGGTTTCTGAAGTGGTTCCGGCCAATTCTTTTATACTTTTGCCGCATCGGTAGTTGTACTTACCACTGGAGCTTTTCCCGTACGATATTTGCTTCTGTTGAATCTGAAACTTGTTGCCGCTACTTGCGCACCATTCCTTCGTAGCTTCCCAGTACAGTTCCATGCCAGGGATGGCGTCGGCTATGTCCCATTCATTACGATAGACAAAGACGCGCAAGTTTCCAGGTGGGTCAATTTCGCATTTGGTCTCGTTGCTACTTCCAGTCGAGTTTCCCAGCAAATCTTGAGCCTTTCCTGCAGCTGCTATTTGAAGCCACGAACATAACAGGACGAGTGTGCCCGAAATCTTAGTTAGCACTGCCGCCATTGCATTTTTTATATCTCAAAGGTCAACGCCAATTTCGAGAACATTTTCAGCTCAAGTGAATCATGTACTCATGATTTTCAACTGAAAATATGCGCTCTAACTGCTGGGTTACACTCGATGCAGTTCCCGTCGTATGCTGTCGGTTTACGTTTACAGCGAATAGATGCATTGCATATGACGTGTGTTACATACTGTACATACGTTTCATGGTGCCTGCGCAGCGTTTGTAAACTTGTCATGTACCGTGACCGGAGCAAAGCAGTGAAAAGAGCGTGGGAGATGAATATGGTGGCGAATACGGTTATCGTCACGTATGTCGCGACGAGAAGGGGTCGTAGTCGATTGTACATAGTGTTGAAGTTGGTGTCACCGTGACAAAACGGGCTCGGTGGTGGTGGTGGTGGCTGTCGAAGCAAAACTTTTCCGACTCTTTTTCATGAAAAATAAAATCAGGTTATACATTATTTACATTTATTCGAGCCCTGCGGTGTCTTCCATATGATTGTCTTGTTTACTACGAACGTACAGCACCTCCGCCACGCTGATTTACTGGTATGTAACCTTTCATTGCCGAGTTCGACTTCATGCATTTTGCACGTCGTATGTACGTATAACGTACGTACACATATAGGTAACTATTTATTATTACAGTATGTTCTCATAGCTTTGGATCTTAAAAATTTTCGTTTTGCGCATCCCCAATCGGAAAAGATTGCTGGCACAGAAGAAAAGAAAGGGGGCCACTGAAAAGCAAGGCATTGTTCTACAACAGTCAACAGTGGTCTTCAGCTTGACTTCGTTTCGGACGCATGACAACAATGGCATCAATACATCTTACAGCGACAGTCATTATCCCACTGTTGTCGTGTGGTGCGCCCAATAATTCAATATAACAAGTAGAAACATTGTGCGCTTGTACACAGGAAGCGAATACAATGAACGAAAGAATACGTGTTAGCTGGTCGCTCTTGACGGCAAAAAGCTTGAAGTTCATTGTACGCTACAATAATACATAATTCACTACTAGGCGAATAATGGTATTTCGAGACTCCACACAGAAGTGTATATTCTAGATTTACGTCCAATTCGAAAGTTCCACAACAGCAGGACCTCTCAGGACAATATTGAAAGCTACACTATACAGTTGCAAAAATGACGAAGAACGGCTGGACAATTATCTGCTGGACTATCAGTCACCGTAATTACTGCTACAGAAAAATAATAAATCAAAATTCAGCACAATAATATGATAATAAACTAACTTGTTTTTCCTCCTTGCTATCTCCTTTTAAATACGTACACGTGGCTCACGACGCTTGATCCTGGTATTGATTGATGAAAGGCTCATGTGCACTTATCGACTTGTTTCTTTCTTCATCCTCATAAAATGCGGTAGAAAATGCAAGCTGCACCAGCTTCAGCAACTTCCATTCCCTTCCCAACACCGTCGGCTGTGCCTCCACCAGGGGTTCTATCTTTGGCGACTCAAAGAGCGCCTATGGGAGATCAAAGGGCGCCAACGCCTGTTAAAAGGGCGCCAACGGCTGCAGGTCAAAGGGCGCCAACGGCTGGTTAAAAGGTGCCAACAGCTGCAGGTCAAAGAGCGCCAACGGCTGGCTAAGGGGTGCAAATGGCTGGTCAAAGGGCGCCAACAGCTGCAGGTCTAAAGAGCGCCAACGGCTGGTCAAAGGGCGCCAACGGCTGGCAAAAGGGGGCCAACGGCGGGTCGAAGGGTAAGGCCGCAACCGCACGAACCAACGCCCACAGACCGGGAGGCGCTGAAGAGGTCCCGAAGCACCTACTGTCTCTGCGGTCTCGTCCAGGGTGAAATCGGGGAAGATCACCCCATCGCCGTATGCGAGCTTCTTCTCCAGTGTCATCTGCTGATCTTCTCGGTGACTAATCATTTCGTTGGAGAGGAGGACTACCAGCGGAGTAACCCTGTGTTTTACGAAGTCGTCAAGTACGACTACCTGCTGCCCTTCTACGTCGCCCTCATTCTCTGGACCTGCAGCAACTTTCTTCTGGCTCATCGCGACGAAGCTTGTGTACGCGCCCTTGGTCCTTCCGCATCTGGCGATTCAAGTTCCTGCGATCGCGTCCGGCTTCGCCCTCATCGTCACCTGCTTCGTGAAGGTGGCCAACGTCAGTCGAGTCAACTGGGAAGTACTCGCATCCCTCGCCCTCTTCACCACGTTCACCTTGCTCGAGGTGTACTTCTGCGCAGTGTGCTACGCATGCTACAAGTATCTGAAGCTCAGTCGAATGCAAGTTCTGACGCAGAAAGCTGCCATGAAGGAAGCAGACTACGAAGGCAGCGACGAAGAGAAGTAGACCAGTTTACAAACAGACTGACGACGCTCAAAGCGCGACTGGGTAAAGCAGAAGAGAGAAAGAGTGTGGCTTTGTATGGGAAATTTCAATACAGAGTGGATTTATTTTACTATTGAATGAAGAGAACTGTACAATTATTTATACCAGTACGTTCGCTCAGGTTCGTCTTACATTTTGAAAATTTAAAATATTTCAAATGAGTACCATGCTGCCATAATTGGATTCCAGGTTGAGGTGACATTATACCATACTTGTCTCACGAGCAACATACACATACCCGGTAAGTACATCGAATGTGCATACTGTAATACAAGTATTGTAATGTAGTGTACCTCAATTGGAAGATAGATTAGGGCCTAATATGCCGTACATACGGGCTCGCTGTAAAATAGAGTGCACTTCCATCAGTAAGCCAGTAACCAGTGACATCAAAAAACACACACGGTACCAACAACGAACACGCTGTGCATGAACCCGAAGTGTCACTGCAGAACAACAGTAGTATTGGTTTTCCCATCCACCATCAACCAATCAGCATCTTCTCCCGTTTCTCTTACTCTTCAAAATGCTCCATTCCAAATAATTCCAAATCGACCTCCCTGCCTTCAACCATTTTTGAACAAAACCTATCCCAACGCTTATCCCAACTCCTACTTCCAGCGTCCTTCACCATCTTCTTCCTCCTCTTCCTCTGCCATATCCTCCGCCTCCTCCTCCTCTTCCACCAGTGAATCTTCCCACTCCTCCGTAACCTCTTCCTCCTCTTCCAAATCCTCCTCTGCCTCCTCCTCTAAAGCCCCCTCCTCCTCCTCCTCCTCTCCAAGATCCGCCTCTCGCTCCCCAACCTCCTCCTCCTCCTCCTCTTCCTCCTCTGGCATCTGACCAGTCGAAATTGCCGCCACTTCTGTCGCCGTCGTTGCTGAAGTTGCCTCGTTTGATCAGGGGCTCCATGTTGCCGCCTCGCAGCGAGACGCCGCCTTGGGTCGAGGCGTCACGAAACTGCAACCACAAACGGACGGACCCCTTCCGCTAAGGTCAAGGCATCACATACACTCAAGCGTACGCATGTTACATACATGGTACATACACGTGCGTACAGTACAGACACATACGA
>JASAMW010001808.1:0-35933 GCA_030247985.1 Epsilonema sp. ZAB3_2 | reverse complement strand
CTGTAGCAACACATAGAGTATGGGAAGTGAAAATGGGAGGGAGTAGCAGATGAAGATATGAATACATATATGTTGATATGTAGAAGATATGTAGATATGTAGAATAGAAGATATGTAGATATGAAGAATATGAAGATTGGAGAAGAAAAGGTATGAAGAGAATGATTATGACATGTGAAGATACCATGGGAATGATATAACGAATGTGAAAATAGGAGGTGATAAATAAATATGAAGATAAGAAGATAATAGTAAGATAAGCTAAGGTGTTAGCTTGTGTCTTTCCTTTAGCTTCTTGCTCATTTTGATCAACAAATTACTTTACCCTTCTGACCATAACTAAGTACTGCTCTTCGTTCTTCACTAAGCTGTCAACTCTCACATCTGCTAGCCCGCCCTTATCATTAGCCATGAAACTTTTTCCTAAAACAACCCAACTGTAGCAACACATAGAGTATGGGTAGTGAAAATGGGACAAAGTAGCAGATGAAGATATGAATAAGTATATGTAGATATGTAGAAGATATGAAGATATGTAGATATGAAGATAATATGAAGATAAATGAAGATAAGCTAGGCTGTCAACTTTTGTCTTTTATTAAGGTTTTTGCTCATATTGATCAACAAATTACTTACCCTTCTGACCATAACTAAGTACTGCTCTTTGCTCTTCGCTAAGCTGTCAACTCTCACATCCCTTAGCCGACCCCTCTCATTAGCCATGACACTTTTTCTTAAAAGAACCCAACTGTAGCAACACATAGAGTATGGGAAGTGAAAATGGGAGAGAGTAGCAGATAAAGATATGAATATGTATGTGTAGATATGTAGAAGATATGTAGATATGTAGAATAGAAGATATGTAGATATGTAGAATAGAAGATATGTAGATATGAAGAATATGAAGATTGGAAAAGATAAGGTATGAAGAGAATGATTATGACATGTGAAGATACCATGGGAATATATAACAAATGTGAAAATAGGAGGTGATAAATAAATATGAAGAAATTTGAAGATAAGAAGATAATATGAAGATAAGCCAAGCTGTTAGCTTTTGTCTTTCTCTTAGCTTTTTGCTCATATTGATCAAAAAATTACTTACCCTTCTGTTCATAAACTAAGTACTGCTCTTTGTTCTTTGCTATGCTGTCAACTCTCACATACCCTAGCCCACTTTTGTCATTAGCCATGACATTTTTTCGTAAAACAACCCAACTGTAGCAGCACATAGAGTATGAGAAGTGAAAAGAAAATGTGATGGAGTAGCAGATGAAGATGTTGTGTTGTGATGCTGGACTGATGAGGAGAGCGATGAGAGAATGACTGGATGCGAGAGAGATGATGCAAAGAACTAATTTTATTCCCTGCAAGCCGCCTATTTATACGGATTGCAGACAGGAAATTACATGTCAATGGCTAGCATTTCCTGCTGCCTTGTATGCATGTATGTACTACATATCAGAAGATATGAATGTGTATATGTAGATATGTAGACGATATGAAGATATGTACAAGATAAGAAGATAACATGAAGATAAATGTAGATAAGCTAAGCTGTCAGCTTTTGTCTTTTATTTAGCTTTTTGCTCATATCAATCAACACACTTTACACTTCTGACCATAACTAAGTACTGTTCTTTGCTCTATGCTAAGCTGTCAACTCTCACATCCCCCAGCCCACCCTTATCATTAGCCATGGCACTTTTTCCTGAAACAACCCAACTGTAGCAAAAAAGAGTATGGGAAGTGAAAATGTGATGAAGTAGCAGATGAAGATATGAATGTGTATATGTAGACATGTAGAAGATATGAAGATAAAAAGATAATATGAAGATAAATGTAGATAAGCTAAGCTGTCAGCTTTTGTCTTTTATTTAGCTTTTTGCTCATATCGATCAACACACTTACACTTCTGACCATAACTAAGTACTGCTCTTTGCTAAGCTGTCAACTCTCACATCCCCCAGCCCACCCCTATCATTAGCCATGACACTTTTTCCAAAAATAACCCTACTGTAGCAACACATAGAGTATGGGAAGTGAAAATGGGTGGGAGTAGCAGGTGAAGATATGTATATGTAGATATGCAGAAGATATGTAGATATGTATAGAAGATATGCAGATATTAAGATTGAAGAAGATTAAGATTAAGATTGAAGATAACATGAAGATAAATGTAGATAAGCTAAGCTGTCAGCTTTTGTCTTTTATTTAGCTCTTTGCTCATATCAATCAACACACTTACACTTCTGACCATAACTAAGTACTGTTCTTTGCTCTTTGCTAAGCTGTCAACTCTCATATCCCCCAGCCCACCCTTATCATTAGCCATGGCATTTTTTCCTGAAACAACCCAACTGTAGCAAAAAAGAGTATGGGAAGTGAAAATGTGATGAAGTAGCAGATGAAGATATGAATGTGTATATGTAGACATGTAGAAGATAAAAAGATAATATGAAGATAAATGTAGATAAGCTAAGCTGTCAGCTTTTGTTTTTTATTTAGCTTTTTGCTCATATCGATCAACACACTTACACTTCTGACCATAACTAAGTACTGCTCTTTGCTAAGCTGTCAACTCAAGTACTGCTCTTTGTTCTTCGCTATGCTGTCAACTCTCACATACCCTAGCCCACCTTTGTCATTAGCCATGACATTTTTTCGTAAAACAACCCAACTGTAGCAGCACAGAGTATGAGAAGTGAAAATGAAGTGTTGCCAATCCTTTTCAATCAACTGCAGCCCACAGCATCGTCATACAAGCACAGTACAAAATTTAGTAACAAACACTAACCTAAAAATGCAATCAGTATCACACGAACAGAATTCAATGCACTGACTGAGCTACCAAACATTCAATATAGCTTCTTGTAAGAGCTCCCGTTTTTCCCCCTGGGACAAACTTAGCGCATCCTGCTATAAGATTTCCTCAAAAAGCAGCTTCTCCAAAGCATCAACAATCCAATATAGCCCTTTGTAAGAGCTGACGTTTTTCCCTCTGGGACAAACTTTGCGAATCCTACCACAGGAAATCCTCAAAAACCAGCTACTCAAAAGCATCAACAATCACATGATCAAGCCCATCGGTATATATATAGCCGTCCCTTTTTCTAAAGCAGCTTGTTCTTTATCACATACCCCGAGGAGGCGTCATTGTTGGCAACACGAAACAAATTTGTTGTCGGTTTGCTGTCCGTTATATGGTGTTGTCGGAACGGATAACAAACCGACAACAACTTATTGTCCGTTTTTGTACCGTTGTTGTCCGAACCGACCAGAACCATACAATAACGGACAACAAACGGACAACAAGTGAACGAGTTGTTGACAACAATGACGGCTCCTCGGAGTATGTGTTAAAAACTTTTCTTTCTTTGTAGGTCTTCCATGCCGGAGCTGAGCCCTGCTGCTTTTCCAATTGTGGTTGCGTCGTCTTTGGCTGAAACTTCTGCTGCATCGTCCACACCCGTGACGTCATCAACGGCTGAAACTGAAGCGCCCAAGGCGCAAGAGAAGATAAAGCAGAAGTCAGCCAACAAGTAAGGCAAGATAAATACTCTCATGTATGTGCTCGCGTGTTTGACACCGCGTTCAGATTAGCGACGGCGCGCAATTGCACCGTGGTAAGTAAGGTATAAATATGGACAGGCATACTCTTGGACGTATACCCGTCGCTAATAATCTGAACGCGACATGAATAAGCAGTTTCCCTGCTTTCTACTTTCTGTACACTAAACTGCAGGAGCTGTACACGAGCTGTGGTATGTGTCGCAGTTTAACACATCCGAACCATCCTGTCATTGTTGTCAACAAGTTGCTGAACTAATTGTCGGTTTGTTTTCAACACAGTGACAATTCCCCCGTATATTCGTTGTCAAAACCGACAACAGTTCAGCTACTCGTTGACAACAATGACGTACTGATGCGGTATGTGTTAAATACATGTGTTGCAGGGCAAAGAAGAAGGGCAGCGGCAACAAAAGCGCGAGCAGTAGCAGTTTTTCCGGTGTGATATTGAAGAAGAGGAAGGTAGTGGCGGCAGAAGGAGAAAAGACTGCAGCAAGCAAAAGGACGAAGCGAAGTACAACGGAGGAGGAAGATGAAGAGGAAATGGTTGAGGAGAAGGAGGAGGAGACGACGCTATTGGCCGCCGATTCATCGTCAACGAGAGCAAGAATCGATAAAGCCTTAGAGAGTACAAGCGGTCGACTGGGATGCGCGGAGGAACTTCTTCTGTCGGCACCCAAGCAACAGAAAACGGTCTCGGTCAACTTGGACCAAGTATGTAATGTGTAGCCAAAGTCATAACACAGTTACTCTTTACTTGCGTTATCCGATTCTTGGCGGGTGGTCACGAGGTGGCTCCGGGTCACGACCAGCTGAAACACCAAAATCACAAGTTCACCCAGGCTGCTTGCGACCATCCAGGAATCTTATCTTAGCGCAAGTAGCAAATATACTAACGTACTGACAACGTCGAATCGAATGTATGTTATGTACGTTTGCTTTGCAAAAAGTGTCATCAGCGCCCTACGCTATACGTGTCTTTCCCCGAGTTGTTGGAAAGTGTCATCAGCGTGCTACACGTGTATTTTGCTCGTGTTGTTGATAGATTGGCAATCAAGTGGGCAATTACTGTGTGTCGGCCACGAATGAATCTCCTGCTTCCGGCGGTTTGACAGTGGTCAGGTGTACGAATGGAGACACGACCATGTGGGAATGCGCTCTCGCCTTTCCTGTGTTGCTCTTATCTGCCAGCGGGTGAGTCGAGTATTAGGGTGGGTGGGTCAGGACTGGTATTATCCAATGGCTGGCTCATTCACATTGGAAGGAAATGCGCTCGGCGTACGCTCGCCGCATTCACGGCTGTCCACGCTTTGGCGCGTGTCGAGCCACGGACACGCCGAGCGTACGCCCAGCGCATATGTCTCCGATGTAGGGTACTGTGGGGTAAACC
Organism: Epsilonema sp. ZAB3_2; assembly: GCA_030247985.1. Taxonomy (NCBI): domain Eukaryota; kingdom Metazoa; phylum Nematoda; class Chromadorea; order Desmodorida; family Epsilonematidae; genus Epsilonema; species Epsilonema sp. ZAB3_2. Next base: position 30,973 of record JASAMW010001808.1, on the reverse strand, counting down.
CGGACACCTAGTAAGTATGTCTCAGGAACCATTCGACCGATTGAGACAAGTGTTCTACCAATCGATTCCTTGAAATCTCCTCTTTCAAATGAGCTGCCCATGTTCATCATTTGCTGAAGCGGCAAGTTCAGAAAAGATTAGGTGTCCGGGTTTACCTACTCCGTGTCCGGGTTTACCCCATAGTATCCTATACAGTACAATACCTACAGTACGTGACAGTTGCGTACGTGTGCTGGCATTGCAGGCGTCTGGTGGCCTGCGCCTGTTCCGACAGAAGTCTATCCGTTCTTTCTGCTGCCAGTGGTCGACGCCTCGCGTCTTCTCTCATGTTAGATGCCTTGTCGGCTGTGCTGGCTGTCAATTCCTGGTTTTGCATGGCTATCACCCTTCGAGGGTCCTGCTCCGTTTGGTAAGAGTACGTACTTACATTACATTACGTGCGTGTACGGTGCGGTGACGTACAATATGTGCAGCTGCGTTCTTTTCAATGGCATTTTGAAGTGCATTTTCTTTTCTTTGTGATGTTTGTTGTAGGGATTGGAAACGACGTACGGCAGTGGTGGCGAATGAATCGATACTCGCGCTGTTGTCAGGTGGGAGAAAAAATGATTGCAGTATTGTCTGCCCAGTGAGAGAGTTCGCTACAACAGGGTTCTAGTCGTCCTGTGTAGTTTGAATGTACTTCTGCTGTATAGGAGTACACGAAGCACGGACAGAAATCCGCACTGTGAATCTCCATTTTACGCAACGCGCCTTGAATGCCGTAGCGAACTTTTACTAGACAGACTGTTGTAATTGCATCCAATATAAGAAAACAGGATTCGAAAAACTGCTATAAGTACCTTTCAGATTCAACCCGGGATAAGAATGATGGTGAGGAGGAAATCTCGATCAGTTCTGGCGATCTCACGGCTCAGGGCGTTCCAGTAATCTCTCTTTCCAATGGAAAAGCTTTCACGTACTCGCTTCAACTACGCTCATGGTTAGTGAATGATGCATGCTTTGCGATGCAAGCAGATGCTTATTATGTGTCGGTGTGTTGTATAGTAGTTGAGGGGTAATTCGGGCCTCTTTTTGCAGGTTGCTTTTGGTGGATAAGCTGGACAAAACCGGCCAGTTGACTGCCATTCAACCCGCGAAAGATACTCTCAACATTCAGGGACCGCTATCCGCATTGCTCACAGGAATCACTCCTGGGTATGATCTGCACATTTGCACGCAATGCAATGCATGTACCGTATTTACCGGTGCTTATATAGCCCCATATACAGTGTATGCACTGAAGGGTACCTGAACCTCCCTATGTAAACTGGTCATAGCCACTCCCACACAAAGCTGATATGCCTATCTGCCTGCTTTGGTGTGTATTGTACTAAAATAATCCTGGTTTGACCTCAATTATGCCCCAAGAACACCTGTCACCGTGCCTTTGACCTCTAAAATATTCCTCTGCGCACCTCTTAAAAACGTAGAAATTGTCCCATGCATAACCCCCCCCCCCCCCCCCCCCCTTCCCTATGCAAAGCCCCTATCAGGGCCAGGGGGTACGTATAACCAAGAAAACTTGAGGCGTACAAGACCAAATCTGGTTGCCAGACTGTTCTGTGGCATGAATTTTGCGCCTCTGGCAGCTGAATTTTGGGGCGCAAGAAGAAAACAGGGGGGCAAATGCGCCTCAAGTTGTCACGTACCTAACCTCCCGCCTACTGTGCGTAACAGTCTTGTGGTGTTTTAAGAAGCGGGAGCGCGCCCTTGCGTTCGGCGACGCGCGGCGCTGAGTCGATGGCGTCGCAGGCGGTGTGCGAGGCGCGACTGGAGGCGGCGCGGGCTCTCGACTCGCCGCTCGAGTACAAGTACTGGCTGCACGCCTACGCCACGCAGCTGGTGAAGGACGGGGGCGCCGTCAAGCTGCAGGAGCTCTGCGCGGATCTCCTCGGACGGCGGCCGATGGCCACGATGTCCATGGGTCGCAGCGCGGCTGCTGCTAGTGGAAACGAGGAGAGAGAGGTAAGGTATTGCGTATTGTCCGTATTGCGATAGTCGGGCCCCGAAAAGGGGGAAGAGAAATAGGACCGAACGGGAATCGAACCCGCTACCCTCGGACACAGCTGCGGACTTAGGCACCCCACCGGGGACCGGTCCGGGGACATTTGGCTGAACTCGCCTTTCATACCTGGATCTAGTTTACGTACACTACTGGCCTCGGACGCTGTTACCATACTGTACGTACAGACTTCTTGGCTAAGGGTACTGTGGGGTAACACCGGCCATTGGGGTGAATCCGGCCACCAGAGCTTCTTGAACTTGCTGTTTCAGCAACTGATGAACCAAGGAGCTCATTTTGAAAGAGCAGGGTGCAAGGAATCGATTGATATCGTGTTTGTTTCAATCGGTCCATTGGTTGTTGAGATATTCAGCCCTGAAGTGAAGCTAGGCGGCAGGATTTTCCCATGGCCGGGTTTATCCCATAGTACCCTATTCGCTACTTGCGAATAACGACTGTTGGGTGGTCGCGAGGCGGTGCCGTGGTATCGTCGACCATTTTACAATTTTTTGTTGTCTGTTCTTCTTTTCGCTCACTTTTTTCCGGTTGCCACACATCTTGAGCTGTGTGAAGATGGGCTTTGTGTTTTAGGTACTGGGAATGAAGAAGCGCGCTTTGCTCAAGGAAATTCTGCCCATAATCAGCATGAACCCGGCACTGCAACGACTATTCACTGAGTATAACAGGGAACTGGAAGGAGACATGGATCTGTTCTGACTTAACGCTAACTTTAGGTATTGCTTGACACGGTGGTAATGTGGGGTAAATTCGGCACCCTGGTGAAAAGAGCACCTTTCAGTACTAGTGATCGAGTTTATTTACCCCACGTTACCCTCCTATTCTATTCACCATTGTTTTAGTTTGGTTGATGATGGCACAAGCTTTGTGTCGTTCGCTTTGTTGTTTGAGAAGGTTTCGTTTCGTACTGGATACTGTATGTTTATGTTGCATACGTTTGGCCGATGATTGTACTCAGCGTGATGTATTCGGAACGGTTGAAGTTTGCCATCACCTGTTCATCAGTACGTAGGTACAATATTTGCACGCGTAGTATACAGCAGCATACAATTTTCAGCCAAGTTACGAAAGATAACAATATAGAAAGTTTACGAGAGTACAAGTACACATATGAGTAGGCCTACATATACGTACATACATAAATGCTAGTAGCATATGACTCGAAGAAGATGCTAGAGGCTCAAATGGCATACACCGATGTCACGGAAATAGAGACACAATAACATGGGACATACGTAGGTAGGCTAGATTAGCAACGCAAAGCAAAAATCACAAGAAATTTAGCATAAGTCGAGAAAAGTTGTTGCTGCAGACTATACTGAACAGATCATACGAATGTGCTTGCTTACACAAGTACAAGTAGAAGTTACACAATAACGATGCTACTGTATTTATGCCGGTGCATAAGTGTAGCAGTTAGCCCCATACACAAGTATGTGACCGGTATGCTCTTTTATCGTGGGTTTGTGCATGGGGCGGTAGGTACAGTATGTACCGGTATATATGTACATACACATACAGTGGTACGCACACTATGTGTGTAGTGCCATACAATACGTGTACACACGTAGAAAACTGGATGCTTTCAGTACGTGTTATCAGGAACTAATAAACGTTCCTGGTGTGTGTGTATAGAAATACAGTACATGGTAATATTGTGCTTGTTTTCAATGTTTTTCTCTAAAAGCGAACCGAAAATTCCTTTCGATGTTATTCTTCCTTTCGCCTTCTCTCCCCTATTAATGGTTTTTATCTGTTCTTGCTGTCGCTCACTCACGGACTTTCGCAGTAATGGTGGTATCCGTTGCCGTTGTGCTGGCCCATACCGATGACACTGTCGTTGTGATGATGATGGTATCCGTTGCCATTCTGATGAAATTCCACTCCGTTCTGTTGAGCCATACCGTTCGTCGTCGTACCATTGGAAAAGCTTTCGCCTGTGATCGGGTTGCGATCTGGAAGAAATATGCACGTGATCACTTGTAGAAAAGGTGTTTGATTAGAAATATTCCTGCACTACACTACTGCCTTGTTCATCGTCTGGTTGTGTGTGCACCAGGTGGACGGAGATGATACAGTACTGTTAGAAATAGGTAGGGTACTGTGGCGTAAAGCCCTGTTTCAGCAAAATGGTGAACCAAACAAATATTTAGCTCATTTGAAAGAGGCGAGTTCAATTGATCGATTGGTATCATCCTATTCGTCTCAATCAGTCTATTGGTTGCAGAGTTATGCAGCCCTGTAATTAGCTGGCCTGATTTCCCATGGCCTGGTGATTTGCCCCAGAGTACCCCACGTGTCTCTTCAAATTTGCATAGGTTCTACAGTACGTGGCCTGTGACTATGCATTCTCTGCTGCTTCTTCGATGTGCTGCGTTGCGGTGTACTGTACTGCTTTAGTCACCCTTCATTATGTTCAAACGTGTAGTTTACAGTACGTATGTATCGTACAGGGTACTGTGGGGTAAACCCGGACAACTAGTATACATATCTCAGCAGCCATACGACCGATTGAGCGAAGTATGCTGCCAATCGATTCCTTGAACTCTCCACTTTCAAGTGAGCTACCATGTTCATCATTTGCTGAAGCGGCAAGTTCAGAAAAGCTTAGGTGTCCGGGTTTACCTACCCCGTGTCCGGGTTTACCCCATAGTACCCTACGTACGTACTCTGCTGTTTTTTCGGCGTGCTGTTCGGGGTGGTGCTGTAGTCGCTGTCGTTAGCGGCGGCGTCGTCGTTTGCGAAGACTGTGGAGCGGAAGGTGTTGTTCATCTTTCTCGGCGACGCGTCCGGTGCCGCAGCTCCGAACAGCCGATTCTTCGTGTCCACCGTCCGCTTCGGACTCATCGGATACGCCGCTTTCTGCAAGAATAAGCTGTGACCTGCCGCGTTCCGTATGGCGATAGCCGGACCGCGAAAAGGGGCCGAGAAATAGGACCGAACGGGAATCGAACCCGCTACCCTCGGTCACAGCTGCGGACTTAGGCACACCACCGGGGACCGGTCCGGGGACTTTTGGCTAGACTCGCCTTTCATACCTATAACTGGTTTACGTACATTACTGGCCTCGGACGCTATTATTGCCATACACACATTACGACGAAATGAACTCATAAATTTTAAGACGGCGACCGCCGTTTGGCTTGCAGGGTTGGCTCTGGCGGAAGTGACGTCAACTTGGGTCGTTTTGAAGCAGGTAAAACACTAAAGCACCTCTTGCAATGCATCGATCAGGTCAGGCAACTCTACCCAGCACAGGCCCATCCAGGTAAAAAGAAAACTACTGCATTTGAGAAAGTTACCCAGAATTTTACTCTCACATCACTAGTTGGCACCAAGATAAAAATATTGCATGAGACACGGAATATTTTGCGACTTCATGGTCCCCCTCTTTTTGACCCGGGTTTTGCAATGAAACGAACTCATAATTTGTCGGCGACCACCGTTGCACGGTTGGCACCAACATGAAATATGAGACAGGCAATTATTCGCGACTTTTGTCCCCTGGTCTGACCCCCGGTCGCCGCTTTGTATACGTACTGGACCGACCGACTGGGCGCGCGTTTTGTCGACTGATTTGTGATTTCAGTCGCTTTAGTGCATCGTCAAGATGAATGGGAGCCTGATTACAATCGAGAAAGCCACTGATGTAATTAATCGCCAGCTGAAGTGGGAGCGCGTGTGCGGCCTTGTTTTCCCTCTTAAAAATACGCGTGGCACGTTTTTGCCTCCCTTTTATTCGGCCTAAACAGCTGTGTTTGCGCGATATTTGCAGAGCACAGGGTCACATTGCGCTTGCTCCCGTCACACCGGTTCACGGCCTTTGTTTTGGCCCCTTTTTTCTGCCCAACGAACCCATATGCCCTCCTTTTTGTGCATGCTTGCTTCCGTATTGTACTTGCTGGAAACACAATAAGCCCCCCGGATGTGACGATGAAGAATGGCTTTACGCCGCACGACTTGTCAGCGCTTCTAATTCAGGCGGCTTAGTTTTTAAGTGTCACCCCTGTGGAAAATAATTTTGAATTATGGTTGGAGCCTGAAGGCATATGAGGGATTTCTGCGGCAATATCTCCATGGTAGTGTAAACATTCGTACTACGGCATCCCAACGCGGTAGGGTGAATAAATACACTTTTCACATCGATGCCTGGTACCTTTTTCAGTTCGGTGCCACCCAAAACTGAGCTTTTCTGCAGGTCCCTGGTCGGGTTTCCGGGGTCGTCGTAACCTCCATAGATATTGTTGGTGGGAGGAGATGCCCTGAAAAGAAGAGAACATTTTGCCAAATCCAAGATAATCCTGCTAGCACAGCGAACGTTATATTTACTGTACATATCTATAGTAGTTCATACGTAAAGAGGAGGATAAAGCATGCTTGCAGCTTTATGTCATGTACTACGGCTAAGCTTGTTGTTGTTTTCCATTGAGAGAATTTGATGCCCATGAGGCATTATTATTCTTATATGTGCTGTGTCGTACTAGCAGGCGGAAATAGCGAGACGGCTGTTGGAGCGGAGGAGACACGATTATCCTGGTATGTCTGTCATCGTCCTCATGCCTCATGTTGAGGAGAAAAGGGAACCCCTATGCTCTCTTGTTGGCCCCATGTCCACTTTGCTCTTTCCTGTTTTCGGGCACTTTCGAAGCGACGACATGTGAAATCAAAGAACCCCCAGCCAGATTGACGGTCAATAAAAGTCCCATACGTTCGTGTACGTATTGTATGTGCGCACGCCTGAAATTCCGTCCGAGGCCCCCTTCCGCGTCCGAAATGAGGCGACTCATTTTCGCTAAGGTCCTTTTTGTCCCGCATTTGTGATCGCAGAGGTGAGATAGTGGATGAGTTGAATTTTCGACGTCATGGGGCAACAATATGCACAACCAACGTTCTCAAAGTATGGTGGGCTACATAATTCGCATGTACAGTGCTGCTGCATGTGCATATTAGTACTCGACCACATGTATGTCGTGTCGTTTGCGCGTGACGTTCCTTGCTGCTGCCGCCTCCGGCGTAAAATATGGTGTGAATATCCTTCAAATCTGTCTCCTGCATCGTCTGCTATTGCTGTCGACAGTGCGCGAAATGAAACAAGGACGGTTGTGCCTCATCTCAGCCTCGTCCGTCCGTCTGTCGTTGGTTCGTGGTTGACGAACGAGGCGCTTGCGGCGGCTGACTGTCGGGCAAACATGTGTAGTGTGTACAAACAATGTCCAAGTAGCGTGCTCAAACAACAACACGACAAAATGGGCACGTTTGTCAGCCACCGATGCGCCCTTGTACAAGTAGGTAGGGTACTGTGGGGTAAAGTCGGACATAGGAGGTAAAAAGGGGGAAATTTTTAAGTTTTACTGGAGCCACAAAAGATACAGAACAGAACATGTCGGATGTTGCATCAGGATGTTGTCGGATGTCGTCGGATCAGAACATGTCGGATGTTGCATCGGATGTGCAGTTGCATCATCATCATCTCTTTCTCCCATGCTACCCTAACTTGTAGTTTTAAAGCCTCGAAATTTGCGACACGTTTTTTGTCTTTTTCCTGTCGCCTTCAAGGACATCCGCCGCCTAAAATGGCCACCTCTTCCACCAACACTTGGCCAAAGAAAATTACCGCCGCAGACACAGAGAAACTTCGGAACATGAAAAAGGAACGTACCTACGTGCCTTCGATCTGCTTGTGTTCGTGACTTCTTGATTACCCTAGTATCGTGCCTACTTACCTACGTACCTAGCACGATGTACAAACAAAGCAATAAATAAAACATGCTTATGCACGCAAGCCAAGCTAAATTTTGGCTTTGGTAACAATCAACGAAATAGAGATTGTATTGTACACTAGACAGTATGCAAAGCCATGTGTATGTACATGTATGTACAGAAGGGTAGGAAGGAACTTTCTGCGCCTATTTTGGGAATTCTTTTACAGAAGTTGGATGCGATATTATGCAGTACAGTCCTCCATCAGTTACATACGAACCTCTGGGAGGAATTTTATTTGTGCTTGAAGCGCCCCTGCGTCCTACACTTACAGATAACAATTTTCATCCTCCAATTTTCATTTTCCTTCTGCTTCCGTCGATGGGCCCTCTTTAATTTTCGGTAGTTCCGGTCTGATAGTCGAGGACAAGGCCAAGACGTCATTTTCCACTAGCGGATATAAAGTCGATGCAGCAGACCCGAAAGGGGAAAAGCAGCAGCTTACTGTATGCTTCCGTGTACAACCTCCTCCTGCTCGTGCATCACCCCCTTTCGTGTAACTTGGTACACTACGTATGTATAAATTCAAAAGTTATGGCCTCGATGAACCGATGCGCCGATGATGGGAAACGCTGCGCATCAAATCGAGACTTTTTCGTCCGGATTTTTTCGATTCTGGACACACTCGTTCTACACTTTCTAGGCCGCCGACGCTGAAATACGTTCTTTTCCACTCTAAAGTGGAATATTACGTGACCGTGATCTCAAAAATAACCCCTTAAAGCGCCGAGTCGACTAATTTTTTGGACAACCATGGGGTTGTACTGTAGGTATACACGAAGCGTTACAGTAGCTTCTCTTCCATAACTTCCTCAAGTCGCGTCAACGAAGGGAAACTAGCCCAAAAAGAAGATTGACGCTGTCATCAAAACGAAGAGAGGAGGGAAAGAGGGAGCAAGAGAAGACGAATCGCCTACTCGCATGGAGAAAGCCACATGACACGGCCCAACGGCTTTATTAGCTAAAGCATGATAAAGAGGCCATCGATATAAAGAAAAGCGTCCAAGTAGCAGAAGCAGCTATGACAGAGAGGGACGAGCTTATTTTGTATAGGTAATGCGTAGCAACTCCCTTACTGTACGCATGTACGTACGTACGTATATGTGCATACATAAATCATACACCACCACGTAATTATGTTCAAGCATGATGCTAAAGGAAGAACTGAAGAAAGAAATACGGCCGTTTCTTGCACTACCTACTAGTTTGTATGCTAGCTTAGCAGTGCAGACAGACTGTGATGGTCTTCTTGGAGAACTTGGCTCGTCGATGCTTCTCAAGTCCCAGAAGCGACCAAGAGTCGAGCTGATTTTAGCGGAAAGGCGACGAAACACGAAGGCATCACAGGCACAGATGATGGACGGACGCGCACTTTAGCGCAAGGAATGCGTCTCGAAGAAAATTCACTTGTCCATCAGGGATGTGCATGATGTAGATGTACAGTGTACGTACGTACGTACGTACTGAATGTAAAACTCAAAGCAAGGGATACTCTGGCTGGCACATGCCACTTCATCTGTGATGATTAGCGGCAAGTAGGAAGACGTTGACATCTTCAGTCATAATATTTGCCGATTATTAGTTCTTCCTTAGTGTGCCGGCTAATACCATACAATATTTACATATAAAATACAAGAGATGTGCACATTGTATACATGTACATATGTATGTACGTGTCGTCGTCAATACAAGCAATAGAAATGCTTACCCGGCCTTTGCTTTTTTCATCTTGAAAAACCGATGCGGTTCCAAATTCATGGCTTGAAGTTGCAAAGGACAGACGCGGTTGCTTCCAGAAACGACAAGACAAGGGACAAGTTCAATAATAGCTACACAGTGTTGTACTGTACTTTCGTCCAATACTAACAGAATTCCCAGTTCTGCTGCTGTAGTTTTCTTTGGAGCTCAATAGGCCTATTTAGAGCTGCAGCTTTAACAAGCAAGCAGTGCAGAGCAGCAAGCAATGGAATAATCAGAATGATAATACCAAAACAACGAATGCAGAGATTGATGATAGCCGAAGCCCAATAATCAGAGCGGACAACACTGCGGAACGCAGAACGGTTCGAATCTGAGATATTTGTGCTAATAAAACGCACTTGAGACCACTTGACAAAAACTGGGCTCGGGATGGGATACGATCACACAACCAAACCAACAGGGCGAACAGGCACAGCTCCACCAAAAGCCTCGAAGCCCGGAAGTACACTGAGGAAGAAGGAGAATAGACGCCCTTTAAATGTACGTACCCGTACTGCAGCGCAGCAACAGAAATGATGATACGCGCGTACGTACGCACACGATTAACCGGGCGTCCAATCAGTAAGTAGTCACAGTCTGACTGAGGAAACATGGAGGCAAAACTCCGCCTTCTCCTCCCCACGTACGTACGTATGTGGTACGGGCATACTGCATACGTAGCACGATACGTACGTATGTACTATTTTTAGGAGCGCTTGCGGAAACGGAACGATTCATTCAAAAATGCATACAAAAACGACGGGAACGGATATATTTCTGCTTGAGAAAGTACCCCTGAGTTTTTGTCGATTGGCCACTGTGCGATTTATCGCGATGAGGTGTACCGACCAACCGTACTAACTGGACTAACGAACGGTTTTCACACGCCTAAGCGTCATCATAAAGTTGTGGTTATGATACGCAACGCATAATGCTACTTTTTTCTCAAAGTTGACTGTGGTGACTGACTTTGTTTTTTTCTAAATTTCAATGCTTTGCCGCATACGCAACTATGTCATGTACGTACATACATACAACCTGCAGAGATTGCAGATATTGCAACGTAAAGTACGAACGTACGATAATCGGATTACTTATAGTCGCCAAATGAGCTTTGTTAGTTGTTGCAGGTTACATTTTCAAAACATTCGGTGTTCCAGGTCACTGATTCCGACTTCCGAGTCATCCATTTTCATGCTTACTGCCTTCGTTTTGTCGCAATTGACCGACATGGTCGCTTTGAGGATAGAGTTTTCTTCTGAAAACCCTCTGAAAACCTTTCTGTGCATGAAATGCAATAACATTATTCCGTGACCGTTCAGTTCCTATGAGAAAAGACAGACCCAACCATGCGTTCGTAAACTGTGTACGCCGCGCACAAAACACGTCGCGTACGCACATACAGTACGTACGTACGTACGTGTCACATACCTTCACGCCATTGCGTCTGACCTCAATCGAAAACTGGCGAGGGGCACCCAAAGTTTTTGTCACTGTCTTTAGCAGGTTCGTCAAGTGGAAGAGTAAACGTTACCACCAGTCTTCAAAGTGATCTGTTTGCTTTAGGAAACGCAGATGCAGATCTTAGCAATAAATACGTATTCGCACATTGCACTGCACCTACTGTACCACGTAGTGGCCGTTACTGGCACTTTCAAAAATTTCAGTAAGTAAAAGGTAAATACCTTTTCAATGGAAAATAGCCAGTAAGTAAAAAGTAATTACTAGTACTGGCGCTTTCAAACTACCAGTAAAAGGTAAAACCTTGCCAGTAACCAGTAAAGTAAAAGTAAAGATGCAAAATTTTATGGCCCTGTTTCCTGTTGACTACAAATGCTTTTCTGGTTGTCAATTTTCTTTTTTATTGTATTCGGGTGAATCTTCATACATAAGGCTTGGCTATAGTACCTTTCAAAGTCTACCTACCAAAACATACGAATGAAGAGCGCTACAAACGAAATACGTATGTACCGTATGTACAGACATATGGAGTATGGACGTAAGTAAGTATAGGTATCGTTCATGTGCAACCTCTACTACTTTCTGCAAATCGTTCACATGGGCCAACGCCAACCTATTTCATGACGAACCATAGTGGTCCCAGGCCTACCCTGCATGCTATGCGCGTTATAGGCCTACGTATGTACGTAATGTAGCTGGATGGAAGGAGTCGGTGGCATGATCAGAGAATCTAAAATGACTTGCTACAAAGAAAATTTTTCTTTTCCCAACTGGAAATGCGTCAGTAAATTCACGAAAAATCTTTCCACCACAGGGCTAAATTTCGAGAACAACGCCCAAATTTTACTTTTTACTTTTACTAAAATTTTGCCAGTACCGGTAAAAAAAATTAGCCAGCCAGTAAAGTAAAAGTAAAATACTGGCAGCACTGCCAGTAAAAGTAAGGTAAAAGTAATTACTGGCAGCAATATTTTTGCCAGTAAGCCAGTAAAAGTACCGGTAATTTACTGGTGACGGCCACTAGTACCACGTACGCATAATAGGTAGTGTACAATTCACGCAGAAGATCTAGAGAGAGAGGCACCTTGGTGTTTGTTGTGTTGTTAGCTAGGTACTAGGTAGCTAAGCTAGCGATAGCTTTACTTGGAATCGTGACAAGATGGGTACCCCGGTGGATGATGAGGTTGAAATTCCAGAAATAGATTCTGCGGAAGATTTGGATGAAGCTTTGGAACATTTCACGGCTGAAGCGGACCATAAAGAACTGCAGGAGTTGCTAAGTAAACGAAAACGAGACAAGATTATTTTGATTTTGATGAATTATTATTATTATTTTTATATATTGCAGGATGTGCAGTGCACACAGTACATCACATACGTACGCTGTGCTATGCAACTGCGAAACTTTGTGTTTGTACTGTACTACAGGAATGTGTATTACTACGCTTCAGAAAGCATGAATGAAAATTGCATCATCACATGGGACGAAGCAGAACGGATAATGAGCGAAGGACCGACTGGTGTTATCAAATCGGGTTTACCAGAGCAGATGAAGTCGACTGATGAAGAAAACAGCACTGACGTAGAGGACTGTACCAAACGACTTCTAGAAAATGACCCCAGTCTAACCTCCGTCAACCTCAACAATTTGAAGGTTGTAAACAATCACTAGTGGGCTACGCACGTGGTGAGTAAACTCACCGTGAATTCACGGTGAATTTTGAACTTCGAGTTCCATTTTTCGTGTAGAGCATTCTCACTTTCTCCCAAGCGCAAAATTTTTCTCATGTGTTCACACGACGGTGAGTTTCAAACTCACGGTGAATTCACCGGTCTCCCTGTGAGTTTACTCACCACGTGTGTAGCGCGCTACTGTGTGGTTTGGGCATTGGGCAAGAAGCAAAGAAATGCGCCAAATGATATCAGAGCTTCCTTTTTTTAGCGCACTCCTTTTCCAAACATTCAGAGGCTTCTCATGGCAATCAAAGACAACACTCATTTGAGTCTGCTCAGTTTGGCTAACTTGGCGCTAACCGACAATGCCGCAGAAGTGTGTCATGATATGATATGTACCTAGGTACAGTATTTTTGGGTGTATGTATAAGTAAGTAGCCCCCTGTTTCCATTTGATCACGTCATCAATAAACGTATTTGACGAGTGGTGAATATTGATGACGTGATGAAATGGAAACAGGGGGCTATATTATTATACACCCAGACCCAAATACGGTAGTAGTACTTCGTATGGCTCTTGGTCTATGTGTGTAGATTTTGCATCCATTCACAAACTGTCTTTTAGCCGCTGATCGAGGTGATAACCTCTAATTCCTGCTTGAAGATTCTCAACTTGGAAACGAACTACCTCAGGTGAGTTTGTTCTTTTTCATCTGTATGTACGTAACGAAGATTACATACCGTAGGTACTTTGTACGTACGTACGTATGTTATGTACTAGACATGACGGAAGCGGAAGCCTTGCCCATATTTTTTTATTTGCAATTTTTGATTCTAGCGGCGAATTTATTGGACGTCTCTTTAAAGCTGCGCTGGAGAAGCAATCATTAGTGGAAGTTCGAGCTTCTAATCAGGGTCCCACCTTTAGCAGTGCAGCAGAAACAGAAATCATGAAAGCTATCATGCAGAACGAAGCATTGCGAAAAGTCGGATTAAGCTTCAGAAATCAGGAAGCAAGGCTAAAAGTGGACCAGGCTATGCTTAGAAATTGTGAACTTCATAGGCTGAAGCGAAAGAGTACAAATTCCTCAATCGATTGAATTGAACCATCTCCAGTCTCCAAAATGATATACATACTAGTATTTGAATATTTAGGCCAATTCGTCATTTTTGCAAATCAAAGATAAATGGTAAAAGAACCAACCTTGTGCTTCTCACAGAACAGTAAGTACCCATAAAGTTGCAATCCTGGTGTACCTTACAGTAATAGAATGACATGATCTGCTGATTGATCACGATCACCAAACGTTACAGTGATTCTTGGGTGTCATAGGTGATCCTGCGGGACAATTGAAGGCGGGGCCGAACAGTTCCGGCACATTTTGTATGGTTCCCTGCACCCTGAATCTAGGCAGCGAATGTTTAGGATAAATGAGCAGCTGCTTCTTCACATTCTCCAGCGGTGTGTTTTCGCACCAAACGTGAGCGAAACTTATGAAGAACAGCTGATCTTGCGAGAACATTCCCATTGCGCCTGGCAACCGCGGCTCTGGCTTGCTACTCTGCACCTTCTTGTAAGCGTGCCAAGCTGATTTAATACCGCCGTTATCCGCCATATTTTCTACTGCAAAATAGTAACCAAAATGCTAGTACAGTATCTACGTATGTACAGGGTGTATCAGAATTTACTCTTCGGATGTTTGTGCTTATATCTCCACAAAGGACCGTCACTTTTCAATGCGGTCTTTTGCATTATGTAGCCAAGGCTTCAACGTTTAAGCAAGCAAAATTTCAACCTTCTAGGCAAGGAGGAAGCGGCTCAAAACAGTTCAAAAAGGCTGACCTCAGAAATCGAGGATTTGCCTAATAATAGAGAGCATATTCCACCATCAAAGCCAATACATTTTCAATCCTGTATGCCTGCATAATTATATAGAAGCCTTAGCTACAAAATACAAAAGAGCGCACTAAAATCGAGCGCTCCGTTGAGGAATGAGAGGCACAAACACCCGGAGAGTTTATTCTGATACACCCTGTAGGCCTACATAGTACTGTGGTACGGTACGCTGGTCCACATACAGTAAATTACAGGGTGTTTCATACTATTATATACTCTCCGGATGTTTGTTTCTCTAACTCCACAGCTGAGTGTTCATTTTCAAATGCGGTCTTTTGCAATACAGTAAATACGTAGTAGATAGCGCCTGATTTCGGCGGGGTGAAAGAGGGGATACTTCCCTCTTGAAAGAGAGGGGGACATTTCGCTCTTGAAGGAGATATTTCCCTCTCGCCGAAAGAGAGGATAGTACCCTACGTAACGTACCTTGTGTCCGTACTCCATTGATGCATTCGGAAATGTTGGGATAACAGAAGTTGTTGTACTCGTCAATGACACAGCTTGCCATTTTCTTGAAGCCAACTTTGAAGTTGGAGTCAGACCACGGCTGCAGAAATCCGGTGCCATTCCACTGAACGCCTCCTTCGTCATAGCCATGGGTCAACTGGGAAAAAATTGAACTCCGGGCACTACTAGTATTTTATACCAAAACCTAGGAAATGCGCCGGCGCGGCGAACGTTTGACTCGGCGCATCCGCATGAATACTGTAATGCCGCATTTAACCCCAGTGGCCGATTAGGGGGTTATATGCAGGGAGGGGTTATACACGAGGTGGGGTTATATTCGAAGGCATTTCCAACAGAGCGCTTTATGGCACATCCAGCAAATTTTCCTTCCTCGACTTATGGGCCATGGGGTTTCTGACCTCCTTATTGTTTATTGTTGACCTCAGCTTATTGTTGCATTTTGGGTGTTTTCTGAGGCGTGCAATATATCTGCAAAGTTTCGTGTAAAATCCGATGTCAAACATAACCCAAATCATGGGCCGACCTATTAGTAGCATTTTTAAGGAGTAAGCCTGTCGCCTAGTATAAAAATCGGAACGATTTCGTGTTGTCACATAGGACGAGCCGAACAATTTCTTTTTTAGTAGGTATGTACAGTACAGGTATGTACAGTAGTAGGTATGTAGTGGAGTGGCCATATCGTATATCGACATCCAAGATTTTCCTTACTAGGTGTCCGATGATGCTTCCTATCCCGCCGTAGTTAACTGAAATGGGAAAATCGTGACGGAAGAATGGAGGATTTAGGATTCCGGCGAGAATATTGATGGAATTGTCTTCTGGCTGGTACCAAGCGTTAACGGTAGCCGGAAAGTCTACCAACCCGAATCCGTGTCGGTGGACGGGTTGATTCAGCTGGCTGAATTCATTGTTGACATTGAATCGATATGTATCGAACAGCATGTCATACAGGGTGTCTCACGTAGACCTACCCAACGACTCAGCCTTATAACTTCCGTGCTACAGTAGATATCAGGCTGAAATTTTGTCCCCAGAAACCCAAGAATATACCATACTATGTGGCAAAATTTGAACCAAATAGGCCCACAGCGAACGAAATTACAGGCTTAGACATTTTGGACCCTGTTTTTATCATTTTCCGCACTGAGCATGGCTTTGAGATAAGAACCTTCTGCTCAGCATGGTCAAGCAGCTTATCCAAGGAGGAAATATGGCGAAACAACAATGGCTGAACATGACCACAGTCCAAAACACAATAGATTCAAAAATACAGGCGATTTACCACCCATAACAGCGTTCAAGGGTCTGTCGAGGTCAATAGTGGCACCGCTGATTTCAAAATGTTGAAAAAAGTGGTCGCAACTTCGCAAGCTCGTAATTTCATCCCTACTTGACCTACCTGGCTCAAATTTTGCCACAAAGTATGGTATATTCTTGGGTTTCTAAGGACAAAATTTCAGCTTGATATCTACTGTAATACGGAAGTTATAAGGCTGAGTCGTTAGGTAGGTCTACGTGAGACACCCTGTAGTAGTCGCGCCTTGGCGGAAACTTTAAACTACTATAGTAGGCATCGATTAGCTTGTCGTCCACAATCCACTCCGGATACACCAAGTTCGTCGCTAAGTTGTTCATCTGAAATGCGTACCCATGCTCCATTTTATACTGGCATTCGCTCGGCAATATCGTTGGTCTGCATGCACCACACCACATACATGTATGTACATACATACAATACATATACCATCTAGGTAGGTATACGGTAACTTGTGACTATGATGTTTCGGCTCAGAACATAACAGAAAGGGCTGACTGACGGTGGTCGGCGCTGGTGTTGTTGGTGCAGAACAGAGCCGCTCCAGTGCTCGTAATGAGTATTTTATGTACTGGAACTCCTTTTTCCAGTGCTCATGGCCAGAAAGAGTTGGCTACGGGACTCAAGTCGTCCTGCGTAGTTTGCATGCACTTCTGTTAAATAGGAGTACACGAAGCATGGACAAAAATCCGCAAAAGTAAATCTATAAATTACGCAACGCGCATGGCCAACTCTGGCTGGCCAGACTATAGCTTTTATGGAGTCAGATTTAGTCATATCGTCCCCCTACCAGTGCCATTTGACCCAATGTCCCATGTGGAATCTCTCCGCCACAGTTTCTTTGCGCTTTTATTACAGAAATATCGATTACCGATCGATTATGGGTGATAGGCTCAGGCTGATCAGATCAAAAATCAAAGGGTTTCTTGCGCCCTTGGGTTTGTTTATAAGCCGTCGATGAGCCATTGGTCGACGCTCATAGCTGCATTACTGAGAGAGTGTACAGCATCAGCATCATAGACACACACGGCTTCTATGTATTTTGTAAGAAGCATTTTAATTAAAGGCGAGGGGTGGTCCCCTAACACCGACTTCCGAATTTAGTTCAAACCAATTTTATATAAACTATATTTTTATTCAAGTCTTAAAAAACCGTTTTTAAAAATTCCTATCCGTTCCCGATTTATTCGACGATAAAAAATCGATACATTTTTTTAGTATTGAAGAAGACCTCAGGAACCATGACGGTAGTGTATGCTACGCTACCGTAACGGTTCCCAAATCCGTCTTCAGTACAAACTTTGCACACGGATAACTCATGAACAGATAGGAATTCTGAAAAGGGTTTTTTTTGCAAAAGACTTGAATAATAGTTTATGATACAATGGGTTTGAACTCAAAATTAGAAAGTCGGTGTAAAGGGACTCCTTGCTACATACCAGGTAGGCCTAATGTATTTTGCGCTCGGTTGTGTCGCATCGTTGCATTCTCATACCTTGGTTTTCACTTTCATCTTTGTTTGCGCATCCATCCAACTCAGTTTCTTCACTTGTCCATAGAACGCAGCCAGGACATTGGTGACCATGGTTCTCAACATGCCCGCGGTGTTCGGGTTTGCAGCTTTCCAGTAGGCGTCAATATAGACGCGACTGGCAGCATAGCCCATCACTTCGAAGACCGTATAAGAGCACAAGTCCTCTGGAGACAAACCGGCCGTATAGTCGCCACCTTTAACTTCTCGCTTGAACTCAGCATACGCATTCCTGTGGAGTAGTACTGCATTACAAAAGAAGTTTTAAGCGAGACGTAGACAGTGTAAACTAAAGGTTGTACGTACCCTAGTTTGTTCTTAATTACGAGACGTACTCGAACTACAGAGTGTCCTAATAAACCGACCAGCTTTCCGTGCACGTAACTACAGAGTGTCTCAAAATAAACCGAACACTTTTCCGTGCACGTAACTCTAGAACCACACGTTAGATTTTCATGCGGTTTCTTGCATTTAGTAGCCAAGGCTTCAACTTAGATGTGTACAAAATTTCAGCTACTTGGTCCATGTACTTCAGAAATTACGACCGTTTGAATCTGGAAGTTCAAAATCGACGTTTTTTCTTTAGTATGGAGAAAAATTACGGTCTTATTTCTCAAGATACCTTGTTCCATGCGTTTGCTATGCTGCCACTGGGGATAATGCATGAGATACACATTTCCTAGCATTTTGGGACATCTTTTTTCATTACAAGACCAATTTTATTTTGGACTGTGCACAGGAGGCCCTTAAATCCTCCACTACCAGTTCGAAAAACTCTCGTTTTTGACCGCCAGAGAAACGATATGTTTGAGCAGCTTTCACTGGGCCTATGAAGCTAAAGTTTTGTATGCACCTAAGTTGAAGCCTTGGCTACTAAACACAAAAAACCGCATGAAAATCTAACGTGTGGTTCCAGAGTTATATGCACGGAAAAGTGTTCGGTTTATTATGAGACACCCTGTACTCTCTGGAACCACACCTTAGATTACCGTATTTACCTGTGCATAGCCCGAGGTGCGCAGAGGCATATTTTTTAGGTCAAAAGCACATGTGCATATCTTAGCTTGGTGTGGGAGTGCTTATGGGTAGCTTATGACCAGCTTATATTGGATATGGGGCTATGCATTGGTAAATACGGTATCTTAGATTTTCATCTTAGATTATCGTCTCAACCCAGTGGAAGCTGCTACTAAGGATTTTTATTCCCCAGGGGATATACACGAAGCTTTACAGTAAGTACCTGACACTCAATGGCTGCTCCGGCAAAAACTGCAAATGACTAACCGCCACACGCCACATGAGGTAGTTTTGGATGACTCTGGGCGACACTGTGCTCAGTGTCTGTGTCATATTTGTGATGTATCCAGGTTGAGTGAGGATGATGGGATTGTTTTTGATGTACTGCATCGTGAGCACTTGGGGATTGGCGATTTTGGCCATTTGACCGAAGTAATCCATGAAATTGACGGTTTTCATCCAGTTAGTGTTTGCTGAAATTTAGTACAGTACAGTAGTTGACGCATGGTTATTTTGCACTGTTTTTGGCACAGTACCAGTTACGGATGTACCTATAATCTGATGATAAGTGTAGACGTTGTACTGTTCCTTTTGGTTTGTTTCTTGTACGTTGGCAAGAGCGATCGTACGCTGAAACAATAACTTTCAAGTTATTTTCGCAACCCTACCATTGGAAATCCGGTCACCTACTAAACTTCAGGGCAGCATACCGTATTTTTGGGTGTATATCCCCCATTGTATATCCCCCAGTGTATAACCCCCCATTGGCAAAACATAAATTTTGCCCAGTGTATATCCCCCCTGGTGTATAACCCCCCATGTACTGGAAGGTACCTAGCCTACCTATGTAAGCTGGTCATAAGCTAGCTTTAGCTACTCCTTCACCAAGCTACTATGCCTATAAGCTTAGCTGAGCATGTCTTGTATAGAATAACCCTGTTTTGACCGCGATTATGCCCTAAAACACATACTTTTGATCTCAAAAACATGCCTCTACACACCTCTCAAAAACATAAATTTTGCCCAGTGTATATCCCCCTATTGTATATCCCCCCCAGTGTATAACCCCCATCAGACCTCTCGATTTTTGTATAGCCCACACCCAAAAATACGGTATCTCATCAACCAATGGACCGATCGAGACAATCAATCGATTCCTTGAATTATCCTCTTTATAATGAGCTATTTGGTTTTTCATTTGCTGAAACAGCCAATTAGGAGCTTAGGTGGCCGGGTTTACCCCATGGCCGAGTTTACCCCATCTTTACGTATGTAAGATCACACTGAACATGAAAACATCCTAACCAGACGAACACAGTAAAACTATAGACAGACCGTCCTACGTAATTTACCGGACCAACAATATTGTATATGTACGATACTTACACGTAGTACTATTTATTTTTTTGCTAAGTACACTACGTATTATCGTGCTTCTTTGGAAATACACTGTAGGAACATTTTTCACGGTCCGGGGGTATGTCTCCGTACATGTTGAAGCTTCCGCGTCACTTTCCAGGCCGCCGTTCCATTGAGAATCTCCTGGAAAAAGAGATATTTCGGTTAGTAGGCCAGGTTTGCCCCTCACGCGACAGCCGCTTTTCCTACACAATCTTACCAGCGATCGACGCCTCTTATTTCGTAGAATTCCGTTCTGGCCATGCCCCTTCGATATTTCGACATAAATATATTGAATTCGTCGATGAGAAAATTGCGAGTTCCTTTTCTTTTTCGTTTCTTTTTTCGCGGCTCGCGCGGCGAATGGAGCACGTACTCCTAGAGCGCGCGCTCCACATCCGCTGCGCTCTAGGAGTACGTGCTCCATTCGCCGCGCGAGCCGCGAAAAAAGAAACGAAAAAGAAAAGGAACTCGCAATTTTCTCATCGACGAATTCAATATATTTATGTCGAAATATCGAAGGGGCATGGCCAGAACGGAATTCTACGAAATAAGAGGCGTCGATCGCTGGTAAGATTGTGTAGGAAAAGCGGCTGTCGCGTGAGGGGCAAACCTGGCCTACTAACCGAAATATCTCTTTTTCCAGGAGATTCTCAATGGAACGGCGGCCTGGAAAGTGACGCGGAAGCTTCAACATGTACGGAGACATACCCCCGGACCGTGAAAAATGTTCCTACACTGTATTTCCAAAGAAGCACGATAATACGTAGTGTACTTAGCAAAAAAATAAATAGTAAGTAGCCTACCTCAAAGTTGATAACATCATTGATATCCTTCTTGAGCATGACCGGGTCTGGCAGTTGGCCGTTATTAAGCAGCTGATAGGCGACGTTGGCAACAGCACCGATTAGCACAGCGTAAGTGGGTCGAAATTTTGCCCACAGGGCCGGAGTCGTGTAGTAGATGGTGGGGTAGACGAGGCTGGCTTGATCCACGTACATCAGATGTGGATTTTTGGAGGAGGTACTGGGATTTTTCCAGTTGGAATCCACGAAGGGCGACAACAGAGTGTCCACTCCGTATTGTGCAGACAGCGTTCCCATTAAAAGGGGGATCTGGCGCGAAATTAGAATGGAGAATCCCTCGACTTTCGCGCGCCTCAACTACCTTCACACTCACACTGCGTTTCGCTGCTGGCCCTCCTTCGTTTTCATACTGTGAATGTGCCCTTTGTTCTTTCCTGCTCAGGATCCCACGGTCCAACTAAGGACGGCCAACTAAGGAATTTACCTACTAATGTACTAAACCACGCGTGTTTTTAGCAGACCTACACCTGAAAAGAAAAAGAAAAAAGAAAAGGAAAAGAAGGAAACGAATGATAGAGCCAGTAAACCTTCATCACTGCCCACAATCGCAGTTCAGCCTCCTCCAACGGTCATGGCACACTCAATAAACCAAAATCAAAATTTAAAATAAAATTTTGGTTCATTGACTTTACCACTCTCAAATTTTTTAAATTTTAATAAAATCAACCTGGAAATAATATTTTAGAAGTGGTAAAGTCAATGAACCAAAATTTATTTCAAATTTTGATTTTGGTTTATTGAGTGTGCCATGACCGTTGGGGAGTCTGCACTGCGATTGTGGGCAGTGATGAAGGTTTACTGGCTCTATCATTCGTTTCCTTCTTTTCCTTTTCTTTTTTCTTTTCTTTTCAGGTGTAGGTCTGCTAAAAACACGCGTGGTTTAGTACATTAGCAGGTAAATTCCTTAGTTGGCCGTCCTTAGTTGGACCGTGGGATCCTGAGTGGAAGCCCAATAATTATTTATTTTTGTCTCTTGTAGGCACCAATTGTTTTGAGAGCCCATACAAAATTTCGCGCCATGTCCCCCTTTAAATAACCCGTCGAGTAACTCATTTTGGTCCATCCAGGCTGAATCATAGGCCAACCTCCGAACATGTTCATTCGAGCCAGCGTCCTGCTACCGTCGTAGTGATAGGTGTTACACCCCATCCACAGTTCCCATACCTTCTGAATAGCGGTGCTGGTTGGCGGGGTGCCGTGCATGTTCTACGTGTTTCAAACAAAATTTATCAACATTTTTTGCATTCATTTTGCTAATTGCCAGACACTTACCTGTATTTTTGTCTAGATTCCCAATGTACAGGGTGTATCAGAATAAACTCACCGGGTGTTTGTGCTTATATCTCCCCACCGAAGTGTCATATCCAATGCGGTTTTTTGCGTTGAATAGCTAACGCTTCAACGTTGATGCAGCCAGCCAGAATTTCAGCTCTCTAGGCCAACAGAAAGCGGCTCATTTACAGCTCGATTTGCATAAAGCGTCAATTTTCAATATGTTTGCAGGTGACCAGGTACAGATCGACTCCAGGTTTTCTCTCCCCAGTTCTCTCCTCAGTTTTCTTTCCGCAGTTTTCCTCTCCCCAGTTTTTTATCTGGAGCACAAGTTTCGGTAGAGTTTTTCCACCTCCGTGCCACTATTGCAGAATCAAACTTGGCAAACAGTGTCACAGCCAAAATTCGGTTATCCAAGCTTTTCCTTGGGACGCTGAAGCCATGGTGATCAAACTGACGTCTAACTTCGACAAGGCTGCTAAAAAATCCATAAAAGTTAGCGTGGAATGGTGAACAGACTTGAACGAGCGAGAAAAAAAGCGAAAATGCAAATCCGTTGCTCCGCCTGGCAGTGCCCTGCCTCCGTTTTATGCCAAAAAGGTGCCGCAATTTTGACCGGTTACAGTTCCTAGGATGCTAAAATTTTGGCTGCACCAATGTAGGTAGAGCCTTTGGCTATTAACGCAAAAAACCGCATCTGAATATGACACTCCGCTGTGGAGATATCAGCACAAACACCCGGTAAGTTTTGATACACCCTGCATAACTAACTCCCATTGGCAAAAGAAAAATTTTCGTCCTATCCCCGCTGGTGAACGTACACGTAGGTAGGTTACGTAGGAGGTAAATAGCATAGGTCAAGGAGGCGTCCATGATTGCAGAACATGGTACCCTATGATAGGGTACCATGTTCTGCTTCTCTTGCAACTGAACTACTCTGTAGTACTTTCAATACCTAGACCTTTTGTTATGGAATAGTATGTAGCTTTGTTTTCGTCTACTATAAGTCCCTAAGATCTGATTAGGTGGCCCGACTTTACCCATGGTACCCAACGTGACACCAACATTTCTTTTTTCTTGCGATACCGCACCCCACAGGGTCGGATGTAGGTGAAACTCCCACAGTCTCCTCCGCACCTTTAACAACACCCGCTATGGTGGTCAGTCCAGTGCCGCAAGGCACGACCAACAAGGGCCCGAACCAGGGAAGGGCCTGGCACGAAGCCGAACAGCCATCAGCGACCACTCGTCGGGGTGTGCAGACCCGAAGGAAAGCACTGGTGCTCTACGAACCAGCGAGCGGGCGCACCATACTGGGCGCACTGGGGTTGCCAGTCGCTTTAATCCCACCTGGCGAGAGTGGGAACTCATGACGCAGAGGACGGCAGATCGGACGTAGCCCGTCTTACCGCCTGCGCCACGAGCGCGACACACCAACGTCTTTGTGCTTTCTCACAATGAAAGCTAGAGTCATGGTCTTTATGATGTTATTTTGAAGGATGTTGAAAGCCATGGCTTTGGGTTCGACCGGAGGCGGTGGATGACTGCGAATCCAATTGCCACATGCGAATTGATAAAAGTCCTAAAATATCACAGGGTCGCTATCATCGACCTCGGGGGGGGGGGGGGGGGGGTAAGAGGCGCAAAATTATAGTTTTGACATTCCACAGAGTCCCTGGCGACCAGGTAAATCTGGTCTGGCCCCCTGCCAACCCTATCGCGACAACTAGAATATGCGTAGTGCGTCTTTCTTTACCCTGCAGGGATCAACGGTCATGTCGATGCCTTTGCCCAGCATACTAGCCGCGTAGTTCCATCCTGCACGTTTCCCAGGTGGCGGTGGAGCCTTTGTCGCAAAACCCTTAAAAAACATAAACAGATTAGAATTTTCACTTTTCATCCACATAACATGACATAAGACGAAAACCGAGAGTACCCTAACAGCTACCTACAAGACAGCTACAAAAATAATGCTACCTATCTTATATTTTGGGCATTTTTAAGGTGGATACGACTTTTTCCAACCCAAAAGTTTGAGCAGCTCCTGCGCTCGCTACAGGACCATGTATAAACACGAACGTGTAAAAACATGTTGCTTTGCTCGTATGATAAGCCCAACCTATGTAGATCTAACCAAACAAAGAATGGCTCCAAAGCGCTCGTATTTGGCGCAGGGCGTCTCAAAAAAACGAAAAACAAGCGATTTGGTCGTACTGAACGATCCGTTGGATATTAATCAACAACAAGCATTACCATACGATTCGTCTGATTGAGATGAGCCAATTGG
This sequence comes from Epsilonema sp. ZAB3_2, assembly GCA_030247985.1. Lineage (NCBI taxonomy): Eukaryota > Metazoa > Nematoda > Chromadorea > Desmodorida > Epsilonematidae > Epsilonema > Epsilonema sp. ZAB3_2. Next base: position 6,225 of record JASAMW010001808.1, on the reverse strand, counting down.
TACCTGCGGCGCCGCTCTACGTACGTTAATTGCCTCTACGAAAAGTTACATCAGAAAAACCCTAAATTCGGTGCTATCATTCAGACGAATATTGCGCAACATACAGACCGTTTCAAGGTGCACTCAGTAGCTTGTTGAGAATTCAGATGATGCTATTTTGAACGAGTACTTTGCCGTTTTCCAACTCGTCTTGGTTGTCCCAGGAGAGATGGGCAAAGAAAGACTTCATATAGACTCTTTATTATGACATACCCTGTTCAAGGAGTGAAACAGCGAGATACCCATACTAATGAGCAAACTGGTGAGATTGATGTTTCATGCCGCAGTAAAAGTCGCCTCTGAGTACGGTACATGGACGTTTCATCTACAGGGTGATTTATTTCTCATGGTGGATTTTGATTGCCAATTTTACCGGGTTACCCTGCACCGATTTCGCTCAAATTTTGCCCACATATTCCCGAGCGTTTGCCATTTACTTGGTAAAAATTTCGAGTTAAAATACTGCACTGGTAGTGAGAATTAGCCCCTTCCTTTCAAAATGGCAATTTCGAGCTTTTTTCTACAGACTTTTTACTGCCAGATGATTGCAGCCTCTTCTTGGAGCCCAACGGCTCTTTACTAAGAGCAAAATAATTTTAACAAGATGAAACTTAAGCCCTAAACTGACAAAAAACATTGACAATGTTGTTGGTGGTATGTGGTATTGCTTGGAGATTGTCCAGTGCTGCTCATGCCTCATCAGTGCTGCATCACCAGCTGATGAGCCACAATCACCAGATTTGATGACCCCGAATGCTTTCTGGGGGTCCAAAAAGACGGAAAGGGTCTACAAAGACGATCCAAAGCCGTTTACCATTCGAAAAAATTCAGCAGTATTGCCATTTGCCATGAATTTCGATATTTTTGATGGAAGAATTTTAGCAGTAGTGGAAAATTATGCTGAAAATGTTGAAAAATTGTGATTTCATCTTCTCTGCTGTATTTCTCACTACCAGTGCAGTATTTTAACTCGAAATTTTTATAAAATAAATGGCAAACGCTCGGGAATATGTGGGCAAAATTTGAGCGAAATGGGTGCAGGGTAACCTGGTGAAATTGGCAATCAAAATCCGCCATGAGAAATAAATCACCCTGTAGTAACCCTCCGCCCTTTGACGTTTCATACACTGCCCATCCCTATCTCCGGCCTTTAAATTTGAAAAGACATCGTATCCACCTTAGTGGTGGAATACTAATGGGTGGACTAATTTGCCGCGCTGAGAACACCACCACTACAGTGACAACAGTAATTACAACTGGTCTTTTTGGGGGGCATTGGTCGTCCATCGCTCACAGTTGGCGCCGCAATTGTTGTAACTGTCAAATTGCCGGAGTCGGGGTTCCTCTCATTTCTTGTGAACAGAATTATAGACACCACTAAAGAAGAAATGCACAGAAGCAATACCACGCCCAATACGGCCATTAACGGCCTGCTCAAGCGGACGCCAGACGCCATATCGAGGACGCTATTGCTATTGCTTTTTTTACGTCTTGCTAAAGCGCTCCTTTACACAACGGATGTTTGCGGGTAGTCCGATGTTTGCAAAGTTCGATGGTTTCTTTTTATGTACATAGCATGTATTACTAAAAACCAGCTTATCTTTCGGGTTAGATAGTTCAGCCACACCTCACCTCTTAACCAATGTAATGTATTTTTGGGGGCGCGCCCAGAGGCCGTCCCCATTCAAGATAGCGGTGAGGAAAAGCGCTTAGCATAGGCAGAGGTGAACGTCTGTCGGTCGGTCTGTCTGTCCACCTGAAACTATGTATGTACATATGCACTGAAGATAGAACTGTGTGTGTAACAAACAATTCAGCTTAGAAGGCGCACGCTTGATTATAAAGCCGATTCCTTGGCGCGCGTTCAGACAAACTTTCGCGTAAGGCGGAATACATTATGATATTCTCGAGCTGTTCATAGTTATGCATGTCTACTAGCTTAGCTACGTATTACACATCATATGCTACATAAAGGCTTCCTATGCGCCTGGTATGCTGTGCTACGTACGTACGTACGTACTGTAAATGTTTCCAAGTACATACAAGCTCGACGGGCGCCACGCCACCAGCTTTGCATGCAATGCAACGGAGGATAGAAGAAACGAACGTTTTATTTTATAGGGCCGATGTACAGTATATGCAATACAGCATCTTGCCTGCCCTCGTCTAGCAAAGTAAAGGCGCTAAAGGCAGAATAAGCGAAAAGATTGATGAGATTATGACTCACGCATGATTTAGCTAAAGCCACAATCTAAACCTGAGAGAGAAGTAAGCTCTGCTCTTTCTTGGTCATTGTACGCTTTTTTACATGGCCTTGCACGTTTGTACGATTTGGATTTTGTACTATTCTCGAAAAAAGGTTGCAGAAAAGAGTGCAAGTATTATGTACGTACATACATATGCGAGCTGACAGAGACGGCAAGTATGTGCATATGGCAGCTGACGGAGGCTACAAGTGAGGTAGGTAGGTCCCTGGATGCTATGAATATGAATGCATCACATGACAGCCTTGTTTATTTTTTCATTCAATAGCATAATAAGGAAATGATGATAAAAGGAATGTTTTTGATATTTTTGAGAGGTGCGCGGAGGCATACTTTTTTATTTAGGTCAAAAGCACGTAATGTGTCAAGAAATGTCTGCAATGAACACACAATTCGAGTCAATCATATTGTATAGAAATGACACAACCAGTTCGTTCCCCGCGCCCCCATATATTTTCCATCTTGGAAAATATACAACAATGGTTAGCAGCAACGATGGAAAGTTATTGTGAATGGCGGAGCCAGCTCTTGGCACAAATGGGCAGAAGGCTTTTTGGGTGGCCTTGTTGCTATCAGTCATGCGTTATGTGGACAATTCAGTCTTGCTACATACGTATTTTGCCCATGTGCTGTTTTTTATGCTTGTGGTACATATGTATGTACGTACCGTATGTGTAATGTCACGCTAGCGAGTGGTACAACTAGCCAAGGCCCGCTTCAGGGTCATTCACATTTTATTCACATAACCAAATAGCAGGTAATTCTGCTCTGATAACCAAAGCCAAACTCACAAAGGCGAAGGCACTACATATTCGTACGAAGATTACAGTACAAGGGAAAAACATCTCAACTTTTGCAGCATTTTATAGGGGCCCCGATCGGTGTAAAGTTCTGCAAGGTGATGCACCGAAGTGAAACGCCCTGCAGAAGCTACACGAGGATCCCGTGGTGGTCGGAGTTCTTTGTCCCTCGTCGGATTGTCGGTTGGGCTCCCTGTCAATCACCAGTCGAACAACAGATGGCTTCTCTGGATCGTCGAACACACAAGAGCACCGGAGAGTCTGAAGTCGGCCGCTTGCGTGGACTGAATCCTAGGCGTTAGGAGGTGGAGAGTCAAGGACGGGTCGGAGCTACTAGGCGACAGCAGACTCCAACGAAAGCTCAGCTGCTACAGCGGCGGTACGGGTGGATTACTAGTCGATACCAGTAATAACGATAAAAGGGTTACGGTAGCGTAAAAGTAGGGTATTTATGTACAACAGATAAACGTCGGGCCGCGAATAGACAAAAGGGCAAACAGGCAAGTTACGAACTGGCTCTGGCGAGCTTGCACAGTAGTTTTATAGTCCCTACAGCCTTTCACTGATTGGTTGCTTCTGTTTCTCGTCGAGGTTGCAGTAGTCGATTTTGCATCTTCCGTAACATGTACCCTGAGAACCCCCAGTCAGTCCTTGTTGCAGGTACCGTCGAAACTGGATTTCTACACTTGGTTCCCGACCGAACCGGCGATTCCACGCGACGGCGATCCCCGGGCCTCGAAGTGGTCAGGCCAGAAGATCAGCGAAGCGATCGGGTCAGGTTAGGGAAACGGCGAGATTCAAACTCCGTCGCAGGTCGAATACGCAATCAATCCTACGGCATGACTCGATACCTCATCAGTGAAAGTACTGTCTATGTACATACATACTTGTGTCAGTAACAAAACATGTATACGTATGTACATATGATATTCTATCATGTACTTATTATAGCGATACATAATGTCTGATAATGTATACCTATACGTGTATTGTCGATACATAGCACATCATTACAGTACATATGTATGGCAAATAGAACAAAAGACACGTAAGTAAAATGAGGTATGTACGATACTCGTAAAAGTAAAAAGCACACGTATGTAATACTCGTAATAGAAAATAGAGCTCGGGCAAATTATTACACGACCCGGCGAGATAATACAAAACAAAACAAATCATTAGCGAGGTACATACAGTAGTTAAGTTCTCCGGTCAGTAACAAAACATAACAAGAAAATAGAAAACACAGTCGAAACTTCGGAATGCGTACATACATCAAGAATACATAACCGGCGAGATTATTTATTGTCCTAATAGGCGGCTCCGTAGCGTTGCAAGTAGTCGGCTTCTATTCGCTCGATTTCTTGCTTCACGGCGGCTAACTCTTCTTCTAAGGCAGCTCTTCTCGCTCCGGCTGTGCGGTAGATGAATGTGGCGACTTCAACCTTCCTCAGAGGCGAACGATCTTCGATATGCCAACATCCAAATTCTTTTTCGTATCTGGCGGTACGTATGTATCCTGGTACTGGATCTTTCGTGAGATGGCGGTCGTAGTCGAGCGTAGACATGTCGGTACGGACGATTCCACTCAGTCGACCGGCTTTGCATTGCCTTATCAATTCTTTGTCCCCTGTTCTGTCGATCTCATGGGTCAAATCTATGGCGTGCTTTGGCGGGGCAACTTTTGACTTCAAACGCCATTTTCCTCCTTCATAGCGGTAGTAGGTAGGTACGTCGAAAGGGTAATCATCTTCTCTGTCGAGGTCAGTTCCCATTTTCTTCTTCTCTTCAGCGTAGTCAGTAGCTAACTGTGAAGCTTTCAGGCGTAGATGATATAGGCGCATATCCATCTCTCTGCGGCGGGCTTCCTGATAAGCTTGCGCTTCTCTTCCTTTCTCAGTCGGCTGCGTATCTACTTCCATACGCTGAGCTGGCGGCGGAGTGGCGGAGACGGACGATTCTCCCTTCTTACTGGCGGCACGTCTCTTAGACTTAGTAGTCTTCTGTTCTTCCGTGCTTATTGCACTCCTGGTACGGTATTGTGTCGGCATAGTGAGCGTATTTCGCGGCAGCTGCAATCCTTCTTCAACTTCTCTGCTTACAGCGCGGATTCTGTCCTTCTGAGTCTTCGAAACTATCGTTCGTCGTCCTTCCATTTGCTTCACGTCGTCAGTCGGACTGCGGAAATGATAGGCGTGCGCGTGATATAGGCCTTTGGTTTCTTTGATCACCTTTTTGTATTCGGCGAACGTAGGCGGCAACTCGTAGCACACTAAAGGCATATGGTCGGGATGTCTTCCTGGCTGATAGCGGTAGAAACGGCGGCGTTCTTTTGTGGCGGTCAATAGCTGATAATGCTGGCGGATGATTGAGCGGTAGTAGCGTACGGCGCGATGATACAGTTCTTCATGCAGAGCGGCGGGAAACGAATTCCAGGCGGCTTCGTCGGTTGCTCCAATGGCGAAGGTATACCAATATCTATCCATATTGCGTAGCAATTCTGTATTTCTCTCTTCTGTCAACAGTCGATTCATAGGTATACAATTGAACTCGTCGATGGAGTATCCATAGTAGGGAAATCCACTTCCTCGTATGACCATCTTCTTTATCTGTTCTTGGTATTGTCTGTCGGACAGCTTTTCCAACTTCTTCAGTCGAGCATCCCACATTTCGCTGGCGTGCACCACTGTGTCGGGTACCTTCTTGCCCAAGGCGGCGCAGAATTGCTTGGCATCTTCTAGCGCGTCCTGCTGCAAGGTTCTCACATCTTCACTCTCCTTGAGGAAGTGCGGCGGTTCCAATGGTGGCGAAGTACTGGGCGGCGATGAGACAGTCGAACGTGAAGAAACTGATGGTGATGCAATAGAGGATCCTGGAGCCACCTCCAGCACTTCAGGTGAAGTGGCGGCGGATTCACCAGTCTCCTCTTGCATAGGTACGGTGCACAACAGTACGGCGTGTTTCGTCGATCTTCCCATAGATGTGCTTCTAGATCTTCTGTATGCAGTTCCAGTCGGCTTCACAAATTCCACACTCCTTTGGCGGCTGCTGGGTACTTCTTTCCACGTCGATAGGAAGAGAAACAGTGGACGAAGTTATCACTCTCCTCTCCTCCTGTCGAC